>JBBBDQ010003813.1:0-13059 GCA_037127315.1 Ascarosepion bandense | reverse complement strand
GTGCATTATTTTCATCTTATTTTGTCTTTTTCAATAAAAAATTTCAAAATAACCATGCTTACTTTGATATTTTCACTTTTTTAATCTGAAATATGAAAATGTGCTTTATTTTCATCTTATTTTGTCTTTGTTCAATAAAAAATTTCAAAATAACCTTGTTTCCCTTGATATTTTTACTTTTTTAATCTGAAATATGAAAATGTGCTTTATTTTCATCTTATTTTGTCTGTTTTCAATAAAAAATTTCAAAATAACCTTGTTTCCCTTGATATTTTCACTTTTTTAATCTGAAATATGAAAATGTGCTTTATTTTCATCTTATTTTGTCTTTTTTCAATAAAAAATTTCAAAATAACCTTGTTTCCCTTGATATTTTTACTTTTTTAATCTGAAATATGAAAATGTGCATTATTTTCATCTTATTTTGTATTTTTTCAATAAAAAATTTCAAAATAACCATGTTTCCTTTGTTATTTTCACTTTTTTAATCCGAAATATGAAAATGTGCTTAATTTCATCTTATTTTGTCTTTTTTCAATAAAAACTTTCAAAATAACCATGTTTCCTTTGTTATTTTCACTTTTTTAATCTGAAATATGAAAATGTGCTTTATTTTCATCTTATTTTTTCTTTTTTCAAAAAAAAATTTCAAAATAACCTTGTTTCCCTTGATATTTTTACTTTTTTAATCTGAAATATGAAAATGCGCTTTATTTTCATCTTATTTTGTCTTTTTTCAATAAAAAATTTCAAAATAACCTTGTTTCCCTTGATATTTTTACTTTTTTAATCTGAAATATGAAAATGTGCTTTATTTCATCTTATTTTGTCTTTTTCAATAAAAAATTTCAAAATAACCTTGTTTCCCTTGATAATTTCACTTTTTTAATCTGAAATATGAAAATTTGCTTTATTTTCATCTTATTTTGGCTCTTCTCAATAAAAAATTTCAAAATAACCTTGTTTCCCTTGATATTTTCTGTTTTTTAATCTGAAATATAACAATGTGCTTTATTTTCAACTTATTTTGTCTTTTTTCAATAAAAAATTTCAAAATAACCTTGTTTCCCTTGATTTTTTCACTTTTTTAATCTGAAATATGAAAATGCGCTTTGTTTTCATCTTATTTTGTCTTTTTTCAATAAAAAATTTCAAAATAACCTTGTTTCCCTTGATATTTTTACTTTTTTAATCTGAAATATGAAAATGTGCATTGTTTTCATCTTATTTTGTCTTTTTTCTATAAAAAATTTCAAAATAACCGTGCTTCCTTTGATATTTTCACTTTTTTAATCTGAAATATGAAAATGTGCTTTATTTTCATCTTATTTTGTCTTTTTTCAATAAAAAATTTCAAAATAACCTTGTTTCCCTTGATATTTTCACTTTTTTAATCTGAAATATGAAAATGTGCTTTATTTTCATCTTATTTTGTCTTTTTTCAATAAAAAATTTCAAAATAACCTTGTTTCCCTTGATATTTTACTTTTTTAACCTGAAATATGAAAATGTGCATTATTTTCATCTTATTTTGTCTTTTTTCTATAAAAAATTTCAAAATAATCATGCTTCCTTTGATATTTTCACTTTTTTAATCTGAAATATGAAAATGTGCTTTATTTTCATCTTATTTTGTCTTTTTTCAATAAAAAATTTCAAAATAACCTTGTTTCCCTTGATATTTTTACTTTTTTAATCTGAAATATGAAAATGCGCTTTATTTTCATCTTATTTTGTCTTTTTTCAATAAAAAATTTCAAAATAACCTTGTTTCCCTTGATATTTTTACTTTTTTAATCTGAAATATGAAAATGTGCATTATTTTCATCTTATTTTGTCTTTTTTCTATGAAAAATTTCAAAATAACCATGCTTCCTTTGATATTTTCACTTTTTTAATCTGAAATATGAAAATGTGCTTTATTTTCATCTTATTTTGTCTTTTTTCAATAAAAAATTTCAAAATAACCTTGTTTCCCTTGATATTTTATCTTTTTTACTCTGAAATATGAAAATGTGCTTTGTTTTCATCTTATTTTGTCTTTTTTCAATAAAAAATTTCAAAATAACCTTATTTCCCTTGATATTTTCTCTTTTTTAATCTGAAATATGAAAATGTGCTTTATTTTCATCTTATTTTGTCTTTTTTCAATAAAAAATTTCAAAATAACCTTGTTTCCCTTGATATTTTCACTTTTTTAATCTGAAATATGAAAATGTGCTTTATTTTCATCTTATTTTGTCTTTTTTCAATAAAAAATTTCAAAATAACCTTGTTTCCCTTGATATTTTTACTTTTTTAATCTGAAATATGAAAATGTGCATTATTTTCATCTTATTTTGTCTTTTTTCTATAAAAAATTTCAAAATAACCATGCTTCCTTTGATATTTTCACTTTTTTAATCTGAAATATGAAAATGTGCTTTATTTTCAACTTATTTTGTCTTTTTTCAATAAAAAATTTCAAAATAACCTTGTTTCCCTTGATATTTTCTCATTTTTAAACTGAAATATGAAAATGTGCTTGATTTTCATCTTATTTTGTCTTTTTTCAATAAAAATTTCAAAAATAACCTTGTTTCCCTTGAAATTTTTACTTCTTTTAATCTGAAATATGAAAATGTGCATTATTTTCATCTTATTTTGTCTTTTTTCCATAAAAAATTTCAAAATAACCATGCTTCCTTTGATATTTTCACTTTTTTAATCTGAAATATGAAAATGTGCTTTATTTTCATCTTATTTTGTCTTTTTTCAATAAAAATTTCAAAATAACCTTGTTTCCCTTGATATTTTCACTTTTTTAACTGGAAATATGAAAATGTGCTTTATTTTCATCTTATTTTGTCTTTTTTCAATAAAAATTTCAAAATAACCTTGTTTCCCTTGATATTTTTACTTTTTAACCTTAGGCCATGAAAATGTGCATTATTTTCATCTTATTTTGTCTTTTTTCTATAAAAAATTTCAAAATAATCATGCTTCCTTTGATATTTTCACTCTTTTTTTAATCTGAAATATGAAAATGTGCTTCTTATTTTCATCTTATTTTGTCTTTTTCAATAAAAATTTCAAAATAACCTTGTTTCCCTTGATATTTTCACTTTTTTTAATCTGAAATATGAAAATGTGCTTTATTTTCATCTTATTTTGTCTTTTTTCAATAAAAAATTTCAAAATAACCTTGTTTCCCTTGATATTTTTACTTTTTTAATGAGAAATATGAAAATGTGCATTATTTTCATCTTATTTTGTCTTTTTTCAATAAAAATTTCAAAATAACCTTATTTCCCTTGATATTTTTTTTTTTAATCTGAAATATGAAAATGTGCTTTATTTTCATCTTATTTTAACTTTTTACTATAAAAAATTTCAAAATAACCTGTTTCCCTTGATATTTTCACTTTTAATCTGAAATATGAAAATGTGCTTAATTTCATCTTATTTTGTCTTTTTTCAATAAAAATTTCAAAATAACCTTGTTTTCCACTTGATATTGTCAATTTTAATTCAAAATATGAAAATCTGCTTTGTTTTCATCTTATTTTGTCTTTTTCTCAATAAAAATTTCAAAATAACCTTATTTCGCTGATATTTTCACTTTTTTAATCTGAAATATGAAAATGTGTATTATTTTCATCTTATTTTGTCTTTTTTCTATAAAAAATTTCAAAATAACCATGCTTCCTTTGATATTTTCACTTTTTTAATCTGAAATATGAAAATGTGCTTTATTTTCATCTTATTTTGTCTTTTTTCAATAAAAAATTTCAAAATAACCTTGTTTCCCTTGATATTTCACTTTTTAATCTGAAATATGAAAATGTGCTTTATTTTCATCTTATTTTGTCTTTTTTCAATAAAAATTTCAAAATAACCTTGTTTCCCTTGATATTTTTACTTTTTTAATGAGAAATATGAAAATGTTCATTATTTTCATCTTATTTTGTCTTTTTTCTATGAAAATTTCAAAATAACCATGCTTCCTTTGATATTTTCACTTTTTAATCTGAAATATGAAAATGTGCTTTATTTTCATCTTATTTTGTCTTTTTTTTTACTAAAAAATTTCAAAATAACCTTGTTTCCCTTGATATTTTATCTTTTTTTACTCTGAAATATGAAAATGTGCTTTTGTTTTCATCTTATTTTGTCTTTTTTCAATAAAAAAATTCAAAAAATAACCTTATTTCCCTTGATATTTTCTCTTTTTTAATCTGAAATATGAAAATGTGCTTTATTTTCATCTTATTTTGTCTTTTTTCAATAAAAAATTTCAAAAATAACCTTGTTTCCCTTGATATTTTCACTTTTTTAATCTAAATATGAAAATGTGCTTTATTTTCATCTTATTTGTCTTTTTTCAATAAAAATTTCAAAATAACCTTGTTTCCCTTGATATTTTTACTTTTTTAATCTGAAATATGAAAATGTGCATTATTTTCATCTTATTTTGTCTTTTTTCCATAAAAAATTTCAAAATAACCATGCTTCCTTTGATATTTTCACTTTTTTAATCTGAAATATGAAAATGTGCTTTATTTTCATCTTATTTTGTCTTTTTTCAATAAAAAATTTCAAAATAACCTTGTTTCCCTTGATATTTTCACTTTTTAATCTGAAATATGAAACAGTTTATTTTCATCTTATTTTGTCTTTTTTCAATAAAAAATTTCAAAATAACCTTGTTTCCCTTGGATATTTTTACTTTTTTAACCTGAAATATGAAAATGTGCATTATTTTCATCTTATTTTGTCTTTTTTCTATAAAAATTTCAAAATAATCATGCTTCCTTTGATATTTTCACTTTTTTAATCTGAATATGAAAATGTGCTTTATTTTCATCTTATTTTGTCTTTTTCATAAAAAATTTTAAAAATAACCTTGTTTCCCTTGATATTTTCACTTTTTTTAATCTGAAATATGAAAATGTGCTTTATTTTCATCTTATTTTGTCTTTTTTCAATAAAAATTTCAAAATAACCTTGTTTCCCTTGATATTTTTACTTTTTTAATGAGAAATATGAAAATGTGCATTATTTTCATCTTATTTTGTCTTTTTCAATAAAAATTTCAAAATAACCTTATTTCCTTGATATTTTTTTTTTTTTTTTAATCTGAAATATGAAAATGTGCTTTATTTTCATCTTATTTTAACTTTTTACTATAAAAAATTTCAAAATAACCTTGTTTCCCTTGATATTTTCACTTTTTTTTAATCTGAAATATGAAAATGTGCTTAATTTCATCTTATTTTGTCTTTTTTCAATAAAAAATTTCAAAATAACCTTGTTTCACTTGATATTGTCAATTTTAATCTGAAATATGAAAATCTGCTTTGTTTTCATCTTATTTTGTCTTTTCAATAAAAATTTCAAAATAACCTTATTTCGCTTGATATTTTCACTTTTTTAATCTGAAATATGAAAATGTGCATTATTTTCATCTTATTTTGTCTTTTTTCTATAAAAATTTCAAAATAACCATGCTTCCTTTGATATTTTCACTTTTTTAATCTGAAATATGAAAATGTGCTTTATTTTCATCTTATTTTGTCTTTTTTCAATAAAATTTCAAAAATAACCTTGTTTCCCTTGATATTTTCACTTTTTTAATCTGAAATATGAAAATGTGCTTAATTTCATCTTATTTTGTCTTTTTCAATAAAAATTTCAAAATAACCTTGTTTCACTTGATATTGTCAATTTTAATCTGAAATATTCTAAAATGTGCATTATTTTCATCTTATTTTGTCTTTTTTCCATAAAAAATTTCAAAATAACCATGCTTCCTTTGATATTTTCACTTTTTAATCTGAAATATGAAAATGTGCTTTATTTTCATCTTATTTTGTCTTTTTTCAATAAAAAATTTCAAAATAACCTTGTTTCCCTTGATATTTTCACTTTTTTAATCTGAAATATGAAATGTGCTTTATTTTCATCTTATTTTGTCTTTTTCAATAAAAAATTTCAAAATAACCTTGTTTCCCTGATATTTTTACTTTTTTAACCTGAAATATGAAAAATGTGCATTATTTTCATCTTATTTTGTCTTTTCTATAAAAAATTTCAAAAATAATCATGCTTCCTTTGATATTTTCACTTTTTTAATCTGAAATATGAAAATGTGCTTTATTTCCTTTTCATCTTATTTTGTCTTTTCAATAAAAAATTTCAAAATAACCTTGTTTCCCTTGATATTTTCACTTTTTTAATCTGAAATATGAAAATGTGCTTTATTTTCATCTTATTTTGTCTTTTTCAATAAAAATTTCCAAAATAACCTTGTTTCCCTTGATATTTTTACTTTTTTAATGAGAAATATGAAAATGTGCATTATTTTCATCTTATTTTGTCTTTTTTCAATAAAAATTTCAAAATAACCTTATTTCCCTTGATATTTATTTTTTTAATCTGAAATATGAAAATGTGCTTTATTTTCATCTTATTTTAACTTTTTACTATAAAAAATTTCAAAATAACCTTGTTTCCTTTGATATTTTCACTTTTTTTTAATCTGAAATATGAAAATGTGCTTAATTTCATCTTATTTTACTTTTTCAATAAAAAATTTCAAAATAACCTTGTTTCACTTGATATTGTCAATTTTAATCTGAAATATGAAAATCTGCTTTGTTTTCATCTTATTTTGTTCTTTTTCAATAAAAATTTCAAAATAACCTTATTTCGCTTGATATTTTCACTTTTTTAATCTGAAATATGAAAATGTGCGTTATTTTCATCTTATTTTGTCTTTTTTCTATAAAAAATTTCAAAATAACCATGTTTCCTTTGATATTTTCACTTTTTAATCTGAAAAAGAAAAATGTGCTTTATTTTCATCTTATTTTGTCTTTTTTTCAATAAAAATTTCAAAATAACCTTGTTTCCCTTGATATTTTCTCATTTTTAAACTGAAATATGAAAATGTGCTTTATTTTCATCTTATTTTGTTTTTTTTCAATAAAAATTTCAAAATAACCTTGTTTCCCTTGAAATTTTTACTTTTTAATCTGAAATATGAAAATGTGCATTATTTTCATCTTATTTTGTCTTTTTTCCATAAAAAATTTCAGAATAACCATGCTTCCTTTGATATTTTCACTTTTTAATCTGAAATATGAAAATGTGCTTTATTTTCATCTTATTTTGTCTTTTTTCAATAAAAAATTTCAAAATAACCTTGTTTCCCTTGATATTTTCACTTTTTTAATCTGAAATATGAAAATGTGCTTTATTTTCATCTTATTTTGTCTTTTTTCAATAAAAAATTTCAAAATAACCTTGTTTCCCTTGATATTTTCACTTTTTTAATCTGAAATATGAAAATGTGCTTTATTTTCATCTTATTTTGTCTTTTTTCAATAAAAAATTTCAAAATAACCTTGTTTCCCTTGATATTTTCACTTTTTTAATCTGAAATATGAAAATCTGCTTTATTTTCATCTTATTTTGTCTTTTTTCAATAAAAAATTTCAAAATAACCTTATTTCCCTTGATATTTTCTCTTTTTTAATCTGAAATATGAAAATGTGCTTTATTTTCTTCTTATTTTAACTTTTTACTATAAAAAATTTCAAAATAACCTTGTTTCCCTTGATATTTTCACTTTTTTAATCTGAAATATGAAAATGTGCTTAATTTCATCTTATTTTGTCTTTTTTCAATAAAAAATTTCAAAATAACCTTGTTTCACTTGATATTGTCAATTTTAATCTGAAATATGAAAATCTGCTTTATTTTCATCTTATTTTGTCTTTTTTCAATAAAAAATTTCAAAATAACCTTATTTCCCTTGATATTTTCTCTTTTTTAATCTGAAATATGAAAACGTGCTTTATTTTCTTCTTATTTTAACTTTTTACTATAAAAAATTTCAAAATAACCTTGTTTCCCTTGATATTTTCACTTTTTTAATCTGAAATATGAAAATGTGCTTAATTTCATCTTATTTTGTCTTTTTTCAATAAAAAATTTCAAAATAACCTTGTTTCCCTTGATATTTTTACTTTTTTAATCTGAAATATAAAAATGTGCTTTATTTTCATCTTATTTTGTCTTTTTTCTATAAAAAATTTCAAAATAACCATGCTTCCTTTGATATTTTCACTTTTTTAATCTGAAATATGAAAATGTGCTTTATTTTCATCTTATTTTGTCTTTTTTCAATAAAAAATTTCAAAATAACCATGTTTCCCTTGATATTTTTACTTTTTTAATCTGAAATATGAAAATGCGCTTTATTTTCATCTTATTTTGTCTTTTTTCAATAAGAAATTTCAAAATAACCATGTTTCCCTTGATGTTTTTACTTTTTTAATCTGAAATATGAAAATGTGCATTATTTTCATCTTATTTTGTCTTTTTTCCATAAAAAATTTCAAAATAACCATGCTTCCTTTGATATTTTCACTTTTTTAATCTGAAATATGAAAATGTGCTTTATTTTCATCTTATTTTGTCTTTTTCAATAAAAAATTTCAAAATAACCTTGTTTCCCTTGATATTTTCACTTTTTTAATCTGAAATATGAAAATGTGCTTTATTTTCATCTTATTTTGTCTTTTTTCAATAAAAAATTTCAAAATAACCTTGTTTCCCTTGATATTTTTACTTTTTTAACCTGAAATATGAAAATGTGCATTATTTTCATCTTATTTTGTCTTTTTTCTATAAAAAATTTCAAAATAATCATGCTTCCTTTGATATTTTCACTTTTTTAATCTGAAATATGAAAATGTGCTTTATTTTCATCTTATTTTGTCTTTTTTCAATAAAAAATTTCAAAATAACCTTGTTTCCCTTGATATTTTCACTTTTTTAATCTGAAATATGAAAATGTGCTTTATTTTCATCTTATTTAGTCTTTTTTCAATAAAAAATTTCAAAATAACTTTGTTTCCCTTGATATTTTTACTTTTTTAATGAGAAATATGAAAATGTGCATTATTTTCATCTTATTTTGTCTTTTTTCTATGAAAAATTTCAAAATAACCATGCTTCCTTTGATATTTTCACTTTTTTAATCTGAAATATGAAAATGTGCTTTATTTTCATCTTATTTTGTCTTTTTTCAATAAAAAATTTCAAAATGACCTGGTTTCCCTTGATATTTTCTCTTTTTTACTCTGAAATATGAAAATGTGCATTATTTTCATCTTATTTTGTCTTTTATCAATAAAAAATTTCAAAATAACCTTATTTCCCTTGATATTTTCTCTTTTTTAATCTGAAATATGAAAATGTGCTTTATTTTCATCTTATTTTAACTTTTTACTATAAAAAATTTCAAAATAACCTTGTTTCCCTTGATATTTTCACTTTTTTAATCTGAAATATGAAAATGTGCTTAATTTCATCTTATTTTGTCTTTTTTCAATAAAAAATTTCAAAATAACCTTGTTTCACTTGATATTGTCAATTTTAATCTGAAATATGAAAATCTGCTTTGTTTTCATCTTATTTTGTCTTTTTTCAATAAAAAATTTCAAAATAACCTTATTTCCCTTGATATTTTCACTTTTTTAATCTGAAATATGAAAATGTGCATTATTTTCATCTTATTTTGTCTTTTTTCTATAAAAAATTTCAAAATAACCATGCTTCCTTTGATATTTTCACTTTTTTAATCTGAAATATGAAAATGTGCTTTATTTTCAACTTATTTTGTCTTTTTTCAATAAAAAATTTCAAAATAACCTTGTTTCCCTTGATATTTTCTCATTTTTAAACTGAAATATGAAAATGTGCTTTATTTTCATCTTATTTTGTTTTTTTTCAATAAAAAATTTCAAAATAACCTTGTTTCCCTTGAAATTTTTACTTTTTTTAATCTGAAATATGAAAATGTGCATTATTTTCATCTTATTTTGTCTTTTTTCCATAAAAAATTTCAAAATAACCATGCTTCCTTTGATATTTTCACTTTTTTAATCTGAAATATGAAAATGTGCTTTATTTTCATCTTATTTTGTCTTTTTTCAATAAAAAATTTCAAAGTAACCTTGTTTCCCTTGATATTTTCACTTTTTAATCTGAAATATGAAAATGTGCTTTATTTTCATCTTATTTTGTCTTTTTTCAATAAAAAATTTCAAAATAACCTTTTGTTTCCCTTGATATTTTCACTTTTTAATCTGAAATATGAAAATGTGCTTAATTTCATCTTATTTTGTCTTTTTTTCAATAAAAAATTTCAAAATAAACTTGTTTCACTTGATATTGTCAATTTTAATCTGAAATATGAAAATCTGCTTTATTTTCATCTTATTTTGTCTTTTTTCAATAAAAATTTCAAAAATAACCTTATTTCCCTTGATATTTTCTCTTTTTTTAATCTGAAATATGAAAATGTGCTTTATTTTCTTCTTATTTTACCTTTTACTATAAAAATTTCAAAATAACCTTGTTTCCCTTGATATTTTCACTTTTTTAATCTGAAATATGAAAATGTGCTTAATTTCATCTTATTTTTTGTCTTTTTTCAATAAAAATTTCAAAATAACCTTGTTTCACTTGATATTGTCAATTTTAATCTGAAATATGAAAATCTGCTTTGTTTTCATCTTATTTTGTCTTTTGAATAATAAAAATTTCAAAAATAACCTTATTTCCCTTGATATTTTCTCTTTTTTAATCTTTGAAATATGAAAAATGTGCTTTATTTTCATCTTATTTTGTCTTTTTCAATAAAAAATTTCAAAAATAACCTTGTTTCCTTGATATTTTCACTTTTTTAATCTGAAATATGAAAATGCTTTATTTTCATCTTATTTTGTCTTTTTTCTATAAAAAAAATTTCAAAATAACCTTGTTTCCTTTGATATTTTTACTTTTTTAATGAGAAATATGAAAATGTGCATTATTTTCATCTTATTTTGTCTTTTTTTTTCGCGAAAAATTTCAAAAATAACCATGCTTCCTTTGATATTTTCACTTTTTTAATCTGAAATATGAAAATGTGTTTTATTTTCAATCTTATTTTAACTTTTTTCAATAAAAATTTCAAAATAACCTTGTTTCCCTTGATATTTTCTCTTTTTTACTCTGAAATATGAAAATGTGTTTTATTTTCAACTTATTTTGATTCTTTTTTCAATAAAAATTTCAAAATAACCTTGTTTCCCTTGATATTTTCTCTTTTTTAATCGAAATATGAAAATGTGCTTTATTTTCATCTTATTTTGTCTTTTTTCAATAAAAAATTTCAAAATAACCTTGTTTCCCTTGATATTTTCACTTTTTTAATCTGAAATATGAAAATGTGCTTTATTTTCATCTTATTTTGTCTTTTTTCAATAAAAATTTCAAAATAACCTTGTTTCCCTTGATATTTTCACTTTTTAATCTGAAATATGAAAATGTGCTTAATTTCATCTTATTTTGTCTTTTTTCAATAAAAATTTCAAAATAAACTTGTTTCACTTGATATTGTCAATTTTAATCTGAAATATGAAAATCTGTTTTATTTTCATCTTATTTTGTCTTTTCAATAAAAATTTCAAAATAACCTTATTTCCCTTGATATTTTCTTTTTTAATCTGAAATATGAAAATGTGCTTTATTTCTTCTCTTATTTTTTTTACCTTTTTACTATAAAAAATTTCAAAATAACCTTGTTTCCCTTGATATTTTCACTTTTTTTAATCTGAAATATGAAAATGTGCTTAATTTCATCTTATTTGTCTTTTTTCAATAAAAAATTTCAAAATAACCTTGTTTCACTTATATTGTCAATTTTAATCTGAAATATGAAAATCTGCTTTGTTTTCATCTTATTTTGTTTTGTCAATAAAAATTTCAAAATAACCTTATTTCCCTTGATATTTTCTCTTTTTAATCTGAAATATGAAAATGTGCTTTATTTTCATCTTATTTTGTCTTTTTTCAATAAAAAATTTCAAAATAACCTTGTTTCCTTGATATTTTCACTTTTTTAATCTGAAATATGAAAATGTGCTTTATTTTCATCTTATTTTGTCTTTTTTCAATAAAAAATTTCAAAATAACCTTGTTTCCCTTGATATTTTTACTTTTTTAATGAGAAATATGAAAATGTGCATTATTTTCATCTTATTTTGTCTTTTTCTATGAAAAATTTCAAAATAACCATGCTTCCTTTGATATTTTCACTTTTTAATCTGAAATATGAAAATGTGCTTTATTTTCATCTTATTTTAACTTTTTTTCAATAAAAAATTTCAAAATAACCTTGTTTCCTTGATATTTTCTCTTTTTTACTCTGAAATATGAAAATGTGCTTTATTTTCAACTTATTTTGACTTTTTTTTTCAATAAAAAATTTCAAAATAACCTTGTTTCCCTTGATATTTTCTCTTTTTAATCTGAAATATGAAAATGCTTTATTTTCATCTTATTTTGTCTTTTTTCAATAAAAAATTTCAAAATAACCTTGTTTCCCTTGATATTTTCTCTTTTTTACTCTGAAATATGAAAATTTGCTTTGCTTTCATCTTATTTTGTCTTTTTTCAATAAAAAATTTCAAAATAACATTATTTCCCTTGATATTTTCTCTTTTTTAATCTGAAATATGAAAATGTGCTTTATTTTCATCTTATTTTAACTTTTTACTATAAAAAATTTCAAAATAACCTTGTTTCCCTTGATATTTTCACTTTTTTAATCTGAAATATGAAAATGTGCTTAATTTCATCTTATTTTGTCTTTTTTCAATAAAAAATTTCAAAATAACCTTGTTTCACTTGATATTGTCAATTTTAATCTGAAATATGAAAATCTGCTTTGTTTTCATCTTATTTTGTCTTTTTTCAATAAAAAATTTCAAAATAACCTTATTTCGCTTGATATTTTCACTTTTTTAATCTGAAATATGAAAATGTGCATTATTTTCATCTTATTTTGTCTTTTTTCTATAAAAAATTTCAAAATAACCATGCTTCCTTTGATATTTTCACTTTTTTAATCTGAAATATGAAAATGTGCTTTATTTTCATCTTATTTTGTCTTTTTTCAATAAAAAATTTCAAAATAACCTTGTTTCCCTTGATATTTTTACTTTTTTAATGAGAAATATG
>JBBBDQ010003803.1:0-13135 GCA_037127315.1 Ascarosepion bandense | reverse complement strand
TCAGTACACTCATTTATATTGATCAGAATCAATTTTAAATGAGACCATATAATTCTACACATCTATTTACATAAGAATCAGCATTAATCTTGATATGCATGAAAATACACTAAATGCGCCATTTTCGGGCTTTCAGCACATTCATTTATATTGCTCAGAATCAATTTTAAATGAGACCATATTATTCTACACATCAATTTACATAAGAATCAGCATTAATCTTGATATGCATGAAAATACACAAAATGCCCAAATTTCGGGCTTCCAGTACACTCATTTATATTGCGCAGAATCAATTTTAAATGAAACCATATGATTCTACACATCAATTTAGATAAGAATCAGCATTAATCTTCATATGCATGAAAATACACTAAATGCGCAATTTTCGGGCTTTCAGTACACTCATTTATATTGCTCAGAATCAATTTTAAATGAGACCGTATGATTCTACACATCAATTTACATAATGATCAGCAATAATCTTGATGTGCATGAAAATACACTAAATGCGCAATTTTCGGGCTTTCAGCACACTCATTTATATTGCTCAAAATCAATTTTAAATGAGACCATATGATTCTACTCATCGATTTACATAAGAATCAGCATTAATCTTGATATGCATGAAAATACACTGAATGCTCAATTTTCGGGCTTACAGTACACTCATTTATATTGATTAGAATCAATTTTAAATGAGACCATATGATTCTACACATCAATTTACATAAGAATCAGCATTAATCTTGATATGCATGAAAATACACAAAATGCCCAAATTTCGGGTTTTCAGTACACTCATTTATATTGCACGGAATCTATTTTAAATGTGACCATATGATTCTACACATCAATTTACATAAGAATCAGCATTAATCTTGATATGCATGAAAATACACAAAATGCCCAAATTTCGGGCTTTCAGTACACTCATTTATATTGCTCAGAATCAATTTTAAATGAAACCATATGATTCTACACATCAATTTAGATAAGAATCAGAATTAATCTTCATATGCATGAAAATACACTAAATGCGCAATTTTCGGGCTTTCATTACACTCATTTATATTGCTCAGAATCAATTTTAAATGAGACCGTATGATTCTACACATCAATTTACATAAGAATCAGCATTAATCTTGATATGCATGAAAATACACTAAATGTGCAGGTTTGGTCTTTCAGTACACTCATTTATATTGATCAGAATCAATTTTAAATGAGACCATATGATTCTACACATCAATTTACATAAGAATCAGCATTAATCTTGATGTGCATGAAAATACACTAAATACGCAATTTTCGGGCTTTCAGTACACTCATTTATATTGCTCAGAATCAATTTTAAATGAGACCATAAGATTCTACACATCAATTTACATAAGAATCAGCAATAATCTTGATATGCATGAAAATACATTAATGCGCAATTTTCGGGCTTTCAGTACACTCATTTATATCGCTCAAAATCAATGTGAAATGAGACCATATGATTCTACACATCAATTTACATAAGAATCAGCATTAATCTTGATATGCATGAGAATAAACTAAATGCGCAATTTTCGGGCTTTCAGTACACTCATTTATATTGCTCAGATCAATTTTAAATGAGACCGTATGATTCTACACATCAATTTACATAAGAATCAGCATTAATCTTGATATGCATGAAAATACACTAAATGCGCAGTTTTTGGTCTTTCAGTACAGTCATTTATATTGATCAGAATCAATTTTAAATGAGACCATATGATTCTACACATCAATTTACATAAGAATCAGCATTAATCTTGATATGCATGAAAATACACTAAATGCGCAATTTTCGGGCTTTCAGTACACTCTTTTATATTGCTCAGAATCAATTTCAAATAAAACCATATGATTCTACACATCAATTTACATAAGAATCAGCATTAATCTTGATATGCATGAAAATACACTAAATGCGCAATTTTCGGTCCATCAGTACACTCATTTATATTGCACAGAATAAATTTTAAATGAGACCGTATGATTCTACACTTCAATTTACATAAGAATCAGCATTAATCTTGATATGCATGAAAATACACTAAATGTGCAATTTTCTGGCTTTCAGTACATTCATTTATATTGCTCAGAATCAATTTTAAATGAAACCATATGATTCTACACATCAATTTACATAAGAATCAGCATTATTCTTGATATGCTGAAAATACACTAAATGCGCAATTTTCGGGCTTTCAGTACACTCATTTATATTGCTCCGAATCAATTTTAAATGAGACCGTATGATTCTACACATCAATTTACATATGAATCAGCATTAATCTTCATATGCATGAAAATACACTAAATGCGCAGGTTTGGTCTTTCAGTACACTCATTTATATTGATCAGAATCAATTTTAAATGAGACCATATGATTCTACACATCAATTTACATAAGAATCAGCATTAATCTTGATATGCATGAAAATACACTAAATGCCCAATTTTCGGGCTTTCAGTACACTCATTTATATTGCTCGGTATCAATTTTAAATGAAACCATATGATTCTACACAACAATTTACATAAGAATCAGCATTAATCTTGATATGCATGAAAATGCACTAAATGCGCAATTTTAGGGCTTTCAGTACACTCATTTATATTGCTCAGAATAAATTTTAAATGTAACCATATGATTGTACAGATCAATTTACATAAGAATCAGCATTAATCTTGATATGCATGAAAATACACTAAATGCGCAGTTTTTGGACTATAAGTACACTCATTTATATTGATCAGAATCAATTTTAAATGAGACCGTATGATTGACACATCAATTTACATAAGAATCAGCATTAATCTTGATATGCATGAAAATACACTACATGCGCAGTTTTCGGGCTTTCAGTACAATCATTTATATTGCTCAGAATCAAATTTAAATGAGACCATATGATTCTACACATCAATTTACATAAGAATCAGCATTAATCTTGATATGCATGAAAATACACTAAATGCGCAGTTTTTGGTCTTTCAGCACACTCAATTATATTGCTCAGAATCAATTTTAAATGAGACCATATGATTCTACACATCAATTTACATAAGAATCAGCATTAATCTTGATATGCATGAAAATACACTAAATTCGCAATTTTCGGGCTTTCAGTACACTCATTTATATTGCTCAGAATCAATTTTAAATGAGACCGTATGATTCTACACATCAATTTACATAAGAATCAGCATTAATCTTGATATGCATGAAAATACATTAATGTGCAGTTTTTGGTCTTTCAGTATAGTCATTTATATTCATCAGAATCAATTTTAAATGAGACCATATGATTCTACACATCAATTTACATAAGAATCAGCATTAATCTTGATATGCATGAAAATACACTAAATGCGCAATTTTCGGGCTTTCAGCACACTCAATTATATTGCTCAGAATCAATTTTAAATGAGACCATATGATTCTACACATTAATTTACATAAGAATCAGCATTAATCTTGATATGCATGAAAATACATTAATGCCCAATTTCAGTACACTCATTTATATTGCTCAGAATCAATTTTAAATGAGACCGTATGATTCTACACATCAATTTACATAAGAATCAGCATTAATCTTGATGTGCATGAAAATACACTAACTGCGCAATATTCGGGCTTTCAGCACACTTATTTATATTGCTCAGAATCAATTTTAAATGAGACCATATGATTCTACACATCAATTTACATAAGAATCAGCATTAATCTTGATATGCATGAAAATACACTAAATGCGCAATTTTCGGGCTTTCAGTACACTCATTTATATTGCACAGAAATTAATTTTAAATGAGAACGTATGATTCTACACATCAATTTACATAAGAATCTGCATTAATCTTGATATGCATGAAAATACACTAAATGCGCAGTTTTTGGTCTTTCAGTACACTCATTTATATTGATCAGAATCAATTTTAAATGCGACCATATGATTCTACACATCAATTTACATAAGAATCAGCATTAATCTTGATATGCATGAAAATACATAAATGCGCAATATTCGGGCTTTCATTACACTCATTTATATTGTTCAGAATCAATTTTAAATGAGACCATTTGATTCTACACATCAATTAACATAAGAATCAGCATTAAACTTGATATGCATGAAAATACACTAAATGCGCAATTTTCGGGCTTTCAGTACACTCATTTATATCGCTCAAAATCAATGTGAAATGAGACCATATGA
Organism: Ascarosepion bandense; assembly: GCA_037127315.1. Classification (NCBI taxonomy): domain Eukaryota; kingdom Metazoa; phylum Mollusca; class Cephalopoda; order Sepiida; family Sepiidae; genus Ascarosepion; species Ascarosepion bandense. The sequence goes on along the minus strand of JBBBDQ010003803.1, from coordinate 8,876 downwards.
TTCTACACATCAATTTACATAAGAATCAGCATTAATCTTGATATGCATGAAAATACACTAAATGCGCAATTTTCGGGTTTCAGTACACTCATTTATATTGCTCAGAATCAAATTTAAATGAAACCATATGATTCTACACATCAATTTACATAAGAATCAGCATTAATCTTGATATGCATGAAAATACACAAAATGCGCAATTTTCGGGCTTTCAGTACAGTCATTTATATTGCTCAGAATCAATTTTAAATGAGACCATATGATTCTACACATCAATTTACATAAGAATCAGCATTAATCTTGATATGCATGAAAATACACTAAATGCGCACTTTTTGGTCTTTCAATACAGTAATTTATATTGATCAGAATCAATTTTGCTTGAGACCATATGATACTTCACATCAATATACATAAGAATCAGCATTAATCTTGATATGCATGAAAATACACTAAATGCGCAATTTTCGGGCTTTCAGTATAGTCATTTATATTCATCAGAATCAATTTTAAATGAAACCATATGATTCTACACATCAATTTACATAAGAATCAGCATTAATCTTGATATGCATGAAAATACACTAAATGCGCAATTTTCGGGCTTTCAGCACACTCAATTATATTGCTCAGAATCAATTTTAAATGAGACCATATGATTCTACACATTAATTTACATAAGAATCAGCATTAATCTTGATATGCATGAAAATACATTAATGCGCAATTTCAGTACACTCATTTATATTGCTCAGAATCAATTTTAAATGAGACCATATGATTCTACACATCAATTTACATAAGAATCAGCATTAATCTTGATATGCATGAAAATACACTAAATGCGCAATTTTCGGGCTTTCAGTACACTCATTTATATTGCAAAGAAATTAATTTTAAATGAGAACGTATGATTCTACACATCAATTTACATAAGAATCTGCATTAATCTTCATATGCATGAAAATACACTAAATACGCAGTTTTTGGTCTTTCAGTACACTCATTTATATTGATCAGAATCAATTTTAAATGCGACCATATGATTCTACACATCAATTTACATAAGAATCACCATTAATCTTGATATGCATGAAAATACATAAATGCGCAATATTCGGGCTTTCATTACACTCATTTATATTGTTCAGAATCAATTTTAAATGAGACCATATGATTCTACACATCAATTAACATAAGAATCAGCATTAAACTTGATATGCATGAAAATACACTAAATGCGCAATATTCGGGCTTTCAGTACACTCATTTATATCGCTCAAAATCAATGTGAAATGAGACCATATGATTCTACACATCAATTTACATAAGAATCAGCATTAATCTTGATATGCATGAAAATACACTAAATGCGCAATTTTCGGGTTTCAGTACACTCATTTATATTGCTCAGAATCAATTTTAATTGAATCCATATGATTCTACACATCAATTTACATAAGAATCAGCATTAATCTTGATATGCATGAAAATACACAATATGCGCAATTTTCGGGCTTTCAGTACAGTCATTTATATTGATCAGAATCAATTTTACTTGAGACCATATGATACTTCACATCAATATACATAAGAATCAGCATTAATCTTGATATGCATGAAAATACACTAAATGCGAAATTTTCGGGCTTTCAGTACACTCATTTATATAGCTCAGAATCAATTTTAAATGAAACCATATGATTCTACACATCAATTTACATAAGAATCAGCATTAATCTTGATATGCATGAAAATACACTAAATGCGCAATTTTCGGGCTTTCAGTACAGTCATTTATATTGATCAGAATCAATTTTACTTGAGACCATATGATACTTCACATCAATATACATAAGAATCAGCATTAATCTTGATATGCATGAAAATACACTAAATGCGAAATTTTCGGGCTTTCAGTACACTCATTTATATTGCTCAGAATCAATTTTAAATGAAACCATATGATTCTACACATCAATTTACATAAGAATCAGCATTAATCTTGATATGCATGAAAATACACAAAATGCGCAATTTTCGGGCTTTCAGTACAGTCATTTATATTGATCAGAATCAATTTTACTTGAGACCATATGATACTTCACATCAATATACATAAGAATCAGCATTAATCTTGATATGCATGAAAATACACTAAATGCGAAATTTTCGGGCTTTCAGTACACTCATTTATATTGCTCAGAATCAATTTTAAATGAAACCATATGATTCAACACATCAATTTACATAAGAATCAGCATTAATCTTGATATGCATGAAAATACACTAAATGCGCAATTTTCGGGCTTTCAGCACACTCAATTATATTGCTCAGAATCAATTTTAAATGGGACCATATGATTCTACACATCAATTTACATAAGAATCAGCATTAATCTTGATATGCATGAAAATACACTAAATGCGCAATTTTCGGGCTTTCAGTACACTTATTTATATTGCTCAGAATCAATTTTAAATGTGACCGTATGATTCTACACATCAATTTACATAAGAATCAGCATTAATCTTGATATGCATGAAAATACATTAATGCGCAGTTTTTGGTCTTTCAGTACAGTCATTTATATTGCTCAGAATCAATTTTAAATGAGACCGTATGATTCTACACATCAATTTACATAAGAATCAGCATTAATCTTGATATGCATGAAAATACACTAAATGCGCAATTTTCGGGATTTCAGTACACTCATTTATATTGCTCAGAATCAATTTTAAATGAAACCATATGATTCTACACATCAATTTACATAAGAATCAGCATTAATCTTGATATGCATGAAAATACACAAAATGCGCAATTTTCGGGCTTTCAGTACAGTCATTTATATTGATCAGAATCAATTTTACTTGAGACCATATGATACTTCACATCAATATACATAAGAATCAGCATTAATCTTGATATGCATGAAAATACACTAAATGCGAAATTTTCGGGCTTTCAGTACACTCATTTATATTGCTCAGAATCAATTTTAAATGAAACCATATGATTCTACACATCAATTTACATAAGAATCAGCATTAATCTTGATATGCATGAAAATACACTAAATGCGCAATTTTCGGGCTTTCAGCACACTCAATTATATTGCTCAGAATCAATTTTAAATGAGACCATATGATTCTACACATCAATTTACATAAGAATCAGCATTAATCTTGATATGCATGAAAATACACTAAATGCGCAATTTTCGGGCTTTCAGTACACTTATTTATATTGCTCAGAATCAATTTTAAATGTGACCGTATGATTCTACACATCAATTTACATAAGAATCAGCATTAATCTTGATATGCATGAAAATACATTAATGCGCAGTTTTTGGTCTTTCAGTACAGTCATTTATATTGCTCAGAATCAATTTTAAATGAGACCGTATGATTCTACACATCAATTTACATAAGAATCAGCATTAATCTTGATATGCATGAAAATACACTAAATGCGCAATTTTCGGGATTTCAGTACACTCATTTATATTGCTCAGAATCAATTTTAAATGAGACCGTATGATTCTACACATCAATTTACATAAGAATCAGCATTAATCTTGATGTGCATGAAAATACACTAAATGCGCAATATTCGGGCTTTCAGTACACTCATTTATATTGCTCGGAATCAATTTTAAATGAGACCATATGATTCTACACATCAATTTACATAAGAATCAGCATTAATCTTGATATGCATGAAAATACACTAAATGCGCAATTTTCGGGCTTTCAGTACACTCATTTATATTGCTCAGAATCAATTTTAAATGAAACCATATGATTCTACACATCAATTTACATAAGAATCAGCATTAATCTTGATATGCATGAAAATACACTAAATACGCAGTTTTTGGTCTTTCAGTACACACATTTATGTTGATCAGAATCAATTTTAAATGAGACCATATGATTCTAAACATCAATTTAAATAAGAATCAGCATTTATCTTGATATGCATGAAAATACACTAAATGCGCAATTTTCGGGCTTTCAGTACACTCATTTATATTGCTCAGAATCCATTTTAAATGAGACCGTATGATTCTACACATCAATTTACATAAGAATCAGCATTAATCTTGATGTGCATGAAAATACACTAAATGCGCAATATTCGGGCTTTCAGCACACTCATTTATATTGCTCAAAATCAATTTTAAATGAGACCATATGATTCTACTCATCGATTTACATAAGAATTAGCATTAATCTTGATATGCATGAAAATACACTAAATGCGCAATTTTCGGGCTTTCAGTACATTCATTTATATTGCTCAGAATCAATTTTAAATGAAACCATATGATTCTACACATCAATTTACATAAGAATCAGCATTAATCTTGATATGCATGAAAATACACTAAATGCGCAATATTCGGGCTTTCATTACACTCATTTATATTGTTCCGAATCAATTTTAAATGAGACCATATGATTCTACACATCAATTTACATAAGAATCAGCATTAAACTTGATATGCATGAAAATACACTAAATGCGCAATTTTCCGGCTTTCAAGTACACTCATTTATATCGCTCAAAATCAATGTGACATGAGACCATATGATTCTACACATCAATTTACATAAGAATCAGCATTAATCTTGATATGCATGAAAATACACTAAATGCGCAGTTTTTGGTCTTTCAGTACAGTCATTTATATTGATCAGAATCAATTTTAAATGAGACCATATGATTCTACACATCAATTTACATAAGAATCAGCATTAATTTTGATATGCATGAAAATACACTAAATGCGCAATTTTCGAGCTTTCAGTACACTCATTTATATTGCTCAGAATCAATTTTAAATGAAACCATATGATTCTACACATCAATTTACATAAGAATCAGCATTAATCTTGATATGCATGAAAATACACTAAATGCGCATTTTTCGGGCTTTTAGTACACTCATTTATATTGCTCAGAAACAATTTTAAATGAGACCGTATCATTCTACACATCAATTTCCATAAGAATCGGCATTAATCTTGATATGCATGAAAATACACTAAATACGCAGATTTGGTCTTTCAGTACACACATTTATGTTGAGCAGAATCAATTTTAAATGTGACCATATGATTCTACACATCAATTTACATAAGAATCAGCATTAATCTTGATATGCATGAAAATACACTAAATGCGCAGTTTTTGAACTTTCAGTGCACTCATTTATATTGATCAGAATCAATTTTAAATGAGACCATATGATTCTACACATCAATTTACATAAGAATCAGCATTAATCCTGATATGCATGAAAATACACTAAATGCGCAATATTCGGGCTTTCAGCACACTCATTTATATTGCTCAGAATCAATTTTAAATGAAACCATGTGATTCTACACACCAATTTACATAAGAATCAGCATTAATCTTGATATGCATGAAAATACACTAAATGCGCAATTTTCGGGCTTTCAGTACACTCATTCATATTGCTCAGAATCAGTTTTAAATGAGACCATATGATTCTACACAACAATTTACAAAAGATTCTGCATTAATCTTGATATGCATGAAAATACACTAAATGCGCAATTTTCGGGCTTTCAGTACACTCATTTATATTGCTCAGAATCAATTTTAAATGAGACCATATTATTCTACACATCAATTTACATAAGAATCAGCATTAATCTTGATATGCATGAAAATACACTAAATACGCAGTTTTTGGTCTTTCAGTACACTCATCTATATTGATCTGAATCAATTTTAAATGAGACCATATGATTCTACACATCAATTTACATAAGAGTCATCTTTAATCTTGATATGCATGAAAATACTCTAATCGCGCAATATTCGGGCATTCAGTACATTCATTTAAATTGCTCAGAATCAATTTTAAATGAGACCATATTATTCTACACATCAATTTACATAAGAATCAGCATTAATCTTGATATGCATGAAAATACACTCAAAGCGCAATTTTCGGGCTTTCAGTACACTCATTTATATTGCTCAGAATCAATTTTAAATGAAACCATATGATTCTACACATCAATTTACATAAGAATCAGCATTAATCTTGATATGCATGAAAATACACTAAATGCGCAATTTTCGGGCTTTCAGTACAATCATTTATATTGCTCAGAATCAATTTTAAATGAAACCATATGATTCTACTCATCAATTTACATAAGAATCAGCATTAATCTTGATATGCATGAAAATAAGTAAATGCGCAATTTTCGGGCTTTCAGTACACTCATTTATATTGCTCAGAATCAATTTTAAATGAAACCATATGATTCTACACATCAATTTACATAAGAATCAGCATTAATCTTGATATGCATGAAAATAGACTAAATGCGCAATTTTCGGGCTTTCAAGTACACTCATTTATATCGCTCAAAATCAATGTGAAATGAGACCATATGATTCTACTCATCAATTTACATGAGAATCAGCATTAATCTTGATATGCATGAAAATACACTAAATGCGCAATTTTCGGGCTTTCAGTACACTCATTTATATTGCACAGAAATTAATTTTAAATGAAAACGTATGATTCCACACATCAATTTACATAAGAATCTGCAATAATCTTGATATGCATGAAAATACACTAAATGCGCAGTTTTTGGTCTTTCAGTACACTGATTTATATTGATCAGAATCAATTTTAAATGAGACCATATGATTCTACACATCAATTTACGTAAGAATCAGCATTAATCTTGATATGCATGAAAATACACTAAATGCGCAATTTTCGGGCTTTCATTACACTCATTTATATTGTTCAGAATCAATTTTAAATGAGACCATATGTTTCTACACATCAATTTACATATGAATCTGCATTAAACTTGATATGCATGAAAATACATTAAATGCGCAATTTTCGGGCTTTCAAGTACACTGATTTAAATCGCTCAAAATCAATGTGAAATGAGACCATATGATTCTACACATCAATTTACATAAGAATCAGCATTAATCTTGATATGCATGAAAATACACTAAATGCGCAATTTTCGGGTTTCAGTACACTCATTTATATTGCTGAGAATCAATTTTAAATGAGACCGCATGATTCTACACATCAATTTACATAAGAATCAGCATTATTCTTGATATGCATGAAAATACACTAAATGCGCAGTTTTTGGTCTTTCAGTACACTCATTTATATTGATCAGAATCAATTTAAAATGAGACTATATGATTCTACACATCAATTTACATAAGAATCAGCATTAATCTTGATAAGCATGAAAATACACTAAATGCGCAATTTTCGGGCTTTCAGTACACTCGTTTATATTGTTCAGAGTCAATTTTAAATGAGACCATATGATTCTACACAGCAATTTACATAAGAATCAGCATAAAACTTGATATGCATGAAAATACACTAAATGCGCAATTTTCGGGCTTTCAGTACACTCATTTATATCGCTCAAAATCAATGTGAAATGAGACCATATGATACTACACATCAATTTACATAAGAATCAGCATTAATCTTGATATGCATGAAAATACACTAAATGCGCAATTTTCGGGCTTTCAGTACACTCATTTATATTCCTCAGAATCAATTTCAAATGAAACCATATGATTCTGCACATCAATTTACATAAGAATCAGCATTAATCTTGATATGCATGAAAATACACTAAATGCGCATTTTCGGGCAAACAGTACACTCATTTATATTGCTCAGAATAAATTTTAAATGAGAACGTATGATTCTACACATCAATTTACATAAGAATCAGCATTAATCTTGATATGCATGAAAATACACTAAATGCGCAATTTTCGGGCTTTCAGTACACTCATTTATATTGATCAGAATCAATTTTAAATGAGACCATATGATTCTACACATCAATTTACATAAGAATCAGCATTAATCTTGATATGCATGAAAATACACAAAATGCGCAATTTTCGGGCTTTCAGTACACTCATTTATATTGCTCAGAATCAATTTTAAATGAAACCATATGATTCTACACATCAATTTACATAAGAATCAGCATTAATCTTGATATGCATGAAAATACACTAAATACGCAGTTTTTGGTCTTTCAGTACACACATTTATGTTGATCAGAATCAATTTTAAATGAGACCATATGATTCTACACATCAATTTAAATAAGAATCAGCAATAATCTTGATATGCATGAAAATACACTAAATGCGCAATTTTCGGGCTTTCAGTACACTCATTTATATTGCTCAGAATCAATTTTAAATGAGGCCGTATGATTCCACACATCAATTTACATAAGAATCAGCATTAATCTTGATGTGCATGAAAATACACTAAATGCGCAATATTCGGGCTTTCAGCACACTCATTTATATTGCTCAAAATCAATTTTAAATGAGACCATATGATTTTACTCATCGATTTACATAAGAATCAGCATTAATCTTGATATGCATGAAAATACACTAAATGCGCAATTTTCGGGCTTTCAGTACATTCATTTATATTGCTCAGAATCAATTTTAAATGAAACCATATGATTCTACACATCAATTTACATAAGAATCAGCATTAATCTTGATATGCATGAAAATACACTAAATGCGCAATTTTCGGGATTTCAGTACACTCATTTATATTGCTCAGAATCAATTTTAAATGAGACCGTATGATTCTACACATCAATTTACATAAGAATCAGCATTAATCTTGATATGCATGAAAATACACTAAATGCGCAGTTTTTGATCTTTCAGTACACTCATTTATATTGATCAGAATAAATTTTAAATGAGACCATATGATTCTACACATCAATTTACATAAAAATCAACATTAATCTAGATATGC
>JBBBDQ010003801.1:0-11228 GCA_037127315.1 Ascarosepion bandense | reverse complement strand
TTATGAAGAAAAGTCAGCATTACACTTTGCATGTATCAATGGCGATATGCCTCTGGTAGAATAGCTGGTTGAGAATGGCGTCCAAGTTGATAATGGTGATATCGAAGGCAATACTCCATTAAGAGTATCCGTAAACTATCAAAGTTAATGCAGATATATGTTATTGAACCGCGTAAATGTTTATGGAGAAACACCTCCGATGCTAGCTGTTGAAAAAGAAGTCTCACATTTTAGTGTACGTGATCTGGTTTCTTTCAATGCTAGCGTGAACTTTACAAATGATTCCAGAGAAAACACCGCATGAATAGCGACTCGAGAAGGCTTTATGCTAATAATAGACTATTTGTATATGCACGGAGCTGTTACTACAAACGGTTTGGCTGGAATTTATCAAATCAAAACTTGCTATTCCTTACTATAAAAATAATAAATTCAAAGCTCGGTATTATTGAAGAATGAGTAGCGTTATTTTAGATTTGTTAGCAACAACTCCTTTCTTTAAAATGGATGCTCAGATAATTTCTAACAGCAGTTTAGAAAACATCGTCGACACTTTAAACAAAAATAGTTGAAACGCCATTTTGTAGTTAGAAAGGCGCTTTGGTTTACATAATCCTTACACGATCTGAAAAAATTGAAATAGCCGTGTGCTACAGAGAAAACGTATGATTGTGTGAGATTATTTGCCTATTCTTGTAGACATCAGCGTCAACGAGAGACGTAACGTTTTTCCAAAAGATCCCATGCATGCATTCGATATGTATACGAGAATTAAAGAAAGATTATCAAAATCAATTATGTTGATAAAAAACTTTCATAATTTGAGCCCAGAAAAACTGTCCGCGTTAAACGGAAGTATGAAAAAAAGTCCAAGCGTTGATGTTCGAAGAAGTGACCATAATTTGCTTCTACATTACTGTGTTAAAAATGCCTTTCCTTTAGCGATCTGCAAACAGTTACTGTCGTGTGAGGCAGATGTCAACAACCAAAATGAAGAAGGTTTAACCCTCTAGGGCCATTCGTATCATATTTGATACAGTATGAAAACAAGCCTTGAAAGAAATATTTTCCTGAAAAATTTTTTAAGAGAAATATTTTATAAATTTCAAATGAAAGCAGTACTGACTGCTCAGTCAATGAATACCAAATGTTTCCTTATAGGGAAATACCAAATGTTTCCTTATAGGGAAATACTGTATCAAATATGATACGAATGGCCCTAGAGGGTTAAGTAGTAATTAGTGGGGGATCTGTTTATTACTTCATAACAATATAGAACTGATCCCCCACTTTATGACAAGTAGAAGCCTTAATCATATTATATTATTAACCCTCTAGGGCCATTCGTATCATATTTGATACAGTATGAAAACAAGCCTTGAAAGAAATATTTTCCTGAAAAATTTTTTAAGAGAAATATTTTATAAATTTCAAATGAAAGCAGTACTGACTGCTCAGTCAATGAATACCAAATGTTTCCTTATAGGGAAATACCAAATGTTTCCTTATAGGGAAATACTGTATCAAATATGATACGAATGGCCCTAGAGGGTTAACACCTTTTCCCTACGTGATACATTTGCTTCAATATCAACAAAAATAGTCTGTTGAAATGTTTCTAGCACACGGCTTTAATATGAATGCGTGGAACGAAGAAGAATATTGTATTTCGTGTACTTTAAAGAATCTCAGACTTTTGCCACAACCAGTAAAGTACACGATGTTGCAATGTCTGGCAGCAAAATTTGTAAACGAAAATGAACTCAGATATGAAAATGAAGTGTCAAGACATTTGGAAAAAATCGTATATTCACATTTTTGAATGATACGTTCTGCCAAAACATTCGATACAATTGATGACTATTATGTATATGCACGCATATACATATACACATAAACGCATTTTTAAATTGTCGCCTCAGTATTTCATCGGAAGGATTTTAATAAAATGCGATCGAATGTTAATCCGTAGAACTGCAATCATGAAAACAATTATACAAAATACACAAGACGATGGACAATTTATGTACAGTTAATGAATTTAATTTCTATCTTTTTTCTTTTTATTTTTCGCTCGTGAATTTTCTTTCCGTATTTTGTATGATATTGACTTTAAATTCACGTATAACAATTCTGTGTTTTGCTTCATTGTTTTTTATTCTTTAAAGTTCATTTTCTTTTTATTAAGTCGGACCTGCGTCATCAGAAAGAAAATAATTTTTTCGGTTATGCAAGGTCATCGGTGAAATTTTGGAAATTGTTTTTTTTGTCATTTTGTTCTGTGGCATCTTACATGAACACACACGCTCACACACAAGATTACTGCCACGCACATATATAAATATATTATATATATATATATATATATATATATATATATATATATGTATTCATATCTGGACACATATATATCTATTAATATATATTTAACCACACACATTAATTCTTTCTGTATCTTTCTTACACGCACGCACACACAATCAGTCAGTTGAGTGCCATACGTGATACACGCTTGGGTGATCATGTCTCGAAAGTAACATCACTGACTGGGCTGACGATTTTCCTGCAGTATCTTGCTATTAATTTCTGCGATAGACTGGTTGTCGACTAAGGTTATAGAACCCAATATCTTCTGCTATTTAACCCATAGAGGGATCAGGGAAGAATTTTTCCGTTTTCTAAGGTTATTTGAGGTTTCTTTATCCATGCCTACACTCAGTGCTTCACAGCGCACACCCTGCTCGAAACACAATCATCTGCTCGAAAGGAGTTGCTAAATGAATTGTCTATAACGACCGGATGTAAACACCTCAGAAAATATATTTTGTGACCGTACAAACCCAGATGGAAATGTTTACAATTCTTGATCATGAAAATGTTTACAATTCTTATTTTAAACTTCAAGTTAAGTGTTCTGAAAGTTACTGTTATGCGTTCGAAAAAGCTCAGAAACTATTGAAAAATGTCCGTTGTTTCTTCCTACATCGGTGGGTAACATCACAACACTGATTGGGTTCTATAGCCTTGATCTGCAACCACACTACTTCATCCAAGGCATAAAGGGGTTTGCTGAGGGTCAACATCCCTACTTGTAAAAAAGACTAGTTACAGGAGCATCGACGCCCACCGCATTCATAAAGAGGGAGAGGGGTCGTCGATGGCCTGTGTTCTACTGTTCTTTTATGTTTCAGGTTATATGTTAAGGTATTAAATATGAAAGGCTAGGTTTGTTCGTTTTCTCTTTTATTTATACAAACATTCATATATATTTTTTGTTTATTTATTTAAACACTATATTTAATGGTTACTAATATCTGAGTAGACGTTGATTTTTATTATTATTAAACAGTGTAATTATTTCCGTCTACTGGTCTGAATAATCTAGTGATTTTGTTAGAAAAATATGCGTCTTTCGGCTGGATTGAAACCTGTGTCCCCTAGAGGAAACCGTCTTAGACCGCACGACAAATAAAAATGTATCAGATTTAATCTAGTTCTTACTGGATTTTTATATATATATATATTATTCAGGATTTGCTTGCTCACGAGGTTCTTCGTAGGGGAGGGATCAGAGCACGGCAGGTTTAATAATGTAATGACGATATTCATATATAAGATCTCTTGTGACTTTGTTTCATTACTGCCTTTCACTGGGTGATGCCGAGTAAAATTTATATATATATATATATATATATATATATATATAATTATTAATAACCAGTCATAGGTCAGAATAAAATTAGAACAGTATACATTTGTATTAAAATACGTTCAATACATATATAATGGAAAGCTTTTAAATATTTTATCGATATAAAAGTTGATATAAAACGACTAAAAACATCAAATTGGTTGAAACCAAGGTTGCGTAAGCCAGTAAACTTTGGTTTCAATATTTTGGAATATTCAGGAATTTCAAGTTGACATAAAACGCCTGAAGATACCGAATGGTTGAAACCAAATTTGCGTAATTGACTGACTTCCAAATATATATAATTTAATCGGTATCAAAGCAAATCCCGTGCACTGTTTTTAAACATTAATTTTCCTGATTTTCGAAATTTACATTTCTCTCCAGTTCCGTATTCTAGCAAAGCCCGAGTAGTGCTTTTGAACAGCTATTTTCCTGATTTTCGAAGTATCCATCGCTCTCCAGTTCCGTATTCTAGCGTAAACAAACAGTGTATATTTTTAGGAATGGATTTTTAATTTATTAATCTGACATATTTTAATTTATTACTTATATTTTATTTTTAATAGATACCCATATTTGAGTTGATAATTTGTTTTTATTTAGTTAGTTAACAGTATATTTATTAATTTCAATATACTGGCTGAATATTCGAGAAATGTTTTTTAGAAATATATGCGGCAAAATATTCTTTTCATTTTCATAAATGCCTATAGAATATATAGATATTTTTAACTTGTTTATTTAACGTAATTGTTATCAGGTGTGATTGTTTTCGTATTTTATCAGTTCAACGGTAATCGTTTATCTTGTATACTGAGAGGTGGCCTACTCTTAATATTTGGGCGCTTATATAGTCTATTCCTTAGCTAATTAGACAATTATTTACACATCACTACAATAATCATAATTATTATTCTAAATTAGGTACCTCCACTTATTTTCAAAAACTAACTTTTAAATTAAAATTCAAAAATAAACTATACTTGAAACAATTATTTTAGTTTTAATTTAAATCTAAATGATTAAATTTACTATTTCCAATTAGCAAAATACTATGTTGTATTTGAAAAAGAAATTATTTTAATTGGAATCTAAAGTTTTGAGATTTTAAAATATTTTGAAATTTTTGTCCATTTTTGTGCGATCGACACATTTGTAAACAAAAGTTAATTCTCGTTTTTAAAAAATCTTGCTAAAAATAATATATATATATATATATATATATATATATATATATATATATATATATATATATATATAAACTTATTTGGGAAAAGTTAGCAAATTTAAAGGTAAATTATATGATTTCTATAATTATTTTTTATTTATAGTATGAAATTTAGACTAAACTATTACTTAATCACGGAGTGTTGATCTTTCTGACCTTTTCCGCATGATCTGATATGTGATGACAACCTGATGCAACATGTATTGTCCAGTAGCTATGTTGTTGTTCTTTCTTATTCCTTTTGTGTGAAAAGTCCATGAATTGTTTGGGTAGCGTTACCTGCCCAACACTTTGATTTTTCACGTAGCCTGATATATATTTATGTACATTCTTGAATTTTAAAATTCTGATGAACTACTGACATTGTTACTACTATTTATAAACACGGATTGCAAATAAAGTTTATCAAATGACGAAATACGTCAGCTAAGAAAATTTTTGTTTTTGTTTTTACTCATATACATGTATGTGTGTATAATCCTTTAGAGGCATACACCAAAATTTTTACACCAATTGCGATATTTGGATGGAATAAAAATGTTCCATGGTCTGAGCCATTTAACTAATTGTTCGTCATTTCCGGTGATTGAAAATTGGATAATGTAAAAAAAACATGTAAACACAGGCTATTTATTACTAATTGCATTAAACTTGTTCCATTTACGCTCAAAGGTGAAATTATTTCAAGAAAGCCATAAGTAATTAAAAAATATCCAAGGGAGACGACTTGACAATTACTTAAAACTTACATTTATAGTAAATTCCCTTAGATAAAGTTATTTAAAACTCGCAAGATGAAATGAGGATGTGCGTTGTTGTGCAGGATGTACGTTGTGGTGCAGTAGATATCGGCTCGAAACGATAAATCGGAGAGCCGAGTTTGAATTCCAGTTAAATTCACTACATTCAGTTCACGCTCAAATACCCTTAATAGATGTATTAATCCGTTTCCAGTTATGGACAGTACATATTGTGTTCTATAGCCTTGGCTGACAACCATTCTACCGCAGAAAGCAATGGAAACCTACTGCTGGATAATCTTCTGACAAGCTAGTCAAGTCCCTTTCGAGACATGATCACCCAAGCGTTTATCACGCATGGCACTTAACTGACTGAATATAATAGCTGAAAATATGATTAAGGCTTCTACTGGGCACAAAGTGGGGGATCGGTTTTCTATTGTTATGAAGTAATAAACTGATCCCCCACTAATTACTACTTACTTATATACTGCATCACTTCTCTCTCCGGTTGTGGGTTAAATAACAGTACATATTGTGTTCTATAGCCTTGGCTGACAACCATTCTACCGCAGAAAGCAATGGCAACCTACTGCTGGATAATCTTCTGACAAGCTAGTCAAGTCCCTTTCGAGACATGATCACCCAAGCGTTTATCACGCATGGCACTTAACTGACTGAATATAATAGCTGAAAATATGATTAAGGCTTCTACTGGGCATAAAGTGGGGGATCAGTTTTCTATTGTTATGAAGTAATAAACTGATCCCCCACTAATTACTACTTACTTATATACTGCATCACTTCTCTCTCCGGTTATGGGTTAAATAACAGTACATATTGTGTTCTATAGCCTTGGCTGACAACCATTCTACCGCAGAAAGCAATGGCAACCTACTGCTGGATAATCTTCTGACAAGCTAGTCAAGTCCCTTTCGAGGCATGATCACCCAAGCGTTTATCACGTATGGTACTTTTTATTATCATTTTTTCTGTATTGCTAAAGCGAACCAACATAAAACCTTCCTTGGCAGAAAGATTTTATTTGGTTAGTATCATACATAAGCATTTTACTACTGAAATCGATGACTAAAACAATATTTACATATAAACTTATATTTTTCCGTTTAGAATTATTTTATTCTACCATTTATATTTATTTTTGTTAGAAACAGTTTAATGCAGACAACTTATTGAAAATAACGAAAACGCTGTTTAATAATTACGTCGAATTATTATTACCCTTTGACAAGATAAACATTTCTTCAAAGATGAAAACATGTTCTTTCCCTGATTTTTTTTTTTTTTAACAGTAAGTGTTTGCTATATATCTGTCAAAGAACGTGGATTATATGCGTTTAAAAATAATATTGGAGTTTTAATAACTGTTACTACTGCGATTACTAACTTTGATTTTTAAGTATATTCGGGTTAAATTATTTTATTTTTGTCGTACAAGGCACTTTATTTTCTAAAAATATATTTATATCAGATCAGGCGTATCACACACTCAAACACAAACACACACGCAGCCATACGCACACACGCACACTCAGTTCTGTTTATGTCTGGGTGCTCGCGTATGTGTTTATATAATAGTACTCGAAATAAAAGTAGTGATAATAAGAAAAAGCTTTGAAAAAAGAGCTTGAGAGCTTATGAACGACTCGTTTCGCGTAAGTCCTTTGGTCTAGGCTTCTTCAAATCGGGTAGAAAACAATCTGTGTTAGGAAAATGTTTTGGGATGTTTTTAATAATGAAAGTTTGTTTATCTGTTGTTTTTTTTTTTAATTTTTAATTTTTATTTGAAGAAGCTGAGAACAACAGTCGTTGGCGAAACGCGTTGTTTATACTTTTTCCACATTGTCTAATAATCTACACACACACACACACACACACACACACACACACACACACACACACACACACACACACACAACAAATACATATATATATATATATATATATATATATATACACGTAAAATCAGATCAAATTTAGTGGGGAAATAGCCATTTTAAGACATGCATTCTCAGCCCCGTTTAAACAAAAAATGAGGAAAATTTCAAAGCCCAGAGGATTGCTCTTATAAAGGAAGGCGTTGGAGAATATTGGCTTTTATGGGGTTAAGCTATCAGAATTTCTTAGTAATTTCTAGTTTGATAATGGGAGGTATGTGAGTTAACCCTAGAGTTAGTAGTGGTAGGTAGGAAGAAGTAACTGCTTAGCCAAATCTTTAAAATATCTTATTGTGATTAATTGGAAGAATAGAATAATTATTGCAATTTATACTTATTTCTATAACGACACATATTAATGATCTTCCTCCGTTTATTGTTTTCTGTATTGGTTTTATAAGGTTAAGCTAGCGGAATTTTAGTAGTAATTTCTTCTTTGGTAGTGGAATGTATTTGGCTTTATCATTGAGTTAGTAGTGGTAGGTAGAGGGGAAGTAACTGCGTAGCCATATGTTTTAAATTACCTCATTGTGACTCATTTGAAGAATAGGACAATTATTGCAATTTATACTTATTTCTATGACGACATATACTAATGATCTCCTTCCGTTTATTTAGCAGTATATTCTGGTATTGAAATTTCATAATTTTAATTTTTTCTGTCAAACATAGATTACATCTGTCTCTTAAACTATTAGGGGTCCTAGCCTTACCTATCAGCTTCCATTTCATCCGAGTATAAGACACCGAAAGGTAGAAAACTAGGTCGCGAAATAACTCGTTTCCAAATGAAAAGTATTCGAATGTTAAACAATATAATTTTTCTGAACACTTTTTAATGCAATTGTGTCCTGGTTTAATTTAATTATTATCAAAAACTAACTAATTAACTAATGATAATAATAAAAGTAATGAATACTAATGGAAGTATGTCCCACAGTTAGATATGTATTATAAAGAGTTCTCAATACCAAAGTAAAACATTTATATATATGGTAATGATTATTAATATAATAATAATAATGGCATACTGCAAATTGATAGCTATAAAGTTTTGGTGTTAAAACACCATCATCAGGTAGTAAAATGTGACTAATTTATTTTGTAATACGTAGATAAGGAGATTTATACATAAATAAATAAATAAATAAATAAATAAAAATGAAGAAATAAAAACAAGGTCAGCCAATGAGATGAATTAAGAGGAGAGAGTAGTAATAATGCCTCAAAAGAACGTTCTGTATACGATTTTCTAGGCGGTAGCGTAGCAAATGGTGCAGTAGATATCGGCTTGGAACAAGAAATCAGGGAGCCGAGTTCGAATTCCAGTTGAATTTGCTGCATTCACTTACTTGAAAATACACTTGGAAAATTATTAATCCATCTTTTCCATCCAGTTATGGGTTAAATAACAGGCCTGATTGGGTTCTATAGCCTTGGGGGCAACCAATGTACTGCAGAAAGTAATGACAACTTACTGCGGGATAATCTTCTGCCCCATCAGTCATGACTCTTTCGAAACATGCTCACTCAAGCGTATATCACGTGTGGTACTAAACTGAGTGTAGCAAATATTTTGTTGTGGACATCTAGACATGCGTTGTGGTACAGTGGAGGATGTGCGTTGTGGTACAGTGGATATCGGCTCGGAATGAGAAATCGGGGAGCCGAGTTCGAATTCCAGCTGAATCCATTGCATTCACTTACGCGCAAGTATTAATCCGTCTATTCCTTCCAGTTATGGGTTAAATAACAGGACAGATTGGGTTCTATAGCCTTGGTCGGCAACCAGTCTACCGCAGAAAGCAATGGCAAACTACGGCGGGATAATCTTTTGTACAGTCAGTCATGTCTGTTTCGAGACATGATCGCCCAAGCGTGTATCACGTATGGCACTTAACTGACTGAAAAAGAAAAGAAAAAATAAATATAAGGAGAAAAGAAAAAGAAAATGACTGGAGAAGACGAGTTCAAACGTTGGAAAAAAGAAAAAAGTCAAAACTTACAGAAAGATAATAATAATAAACTTAAATGCTAAAATATATATTTAGAGAAATTTGTCCATAACTGCAAATAAAATAATAATGGTAATTAAAAAATTACCAGTCCAATAAGGTAAGTTTTTTAATATAAAGGAATTATCATAAGAACAAATGAAAATAAAATGATGATAATAATTTAAAACTATAGACGGTACAATAATTTCAATTTTTAAGTTATAAGAAGATTTGTTCTTGAGTAGAAACACAATAATAATGGTAATTAAAAACTTACCAGTTCAATAAGGTAAGTTTTTTAATATAAGGGAATTATCATAAGGACAAATGAAAATAAAATGATGATAATAATTTAAAACTATAGACGGTACAATAATTTCAATTTTTAAGTTATAAGAAGATTTGTTCTTGAGTAGAAACACAATAAGAATGGTAATTAAAAAATTACCAGTTCAATAAGCTACGTTTTTTAATATAAGGGAATTATCATAAGAACAAATGAAAATAAAATGATGATAATAATTTAAAACTATAGACGGTACAATAATTTCAATTTTTAAGTTATAAGAAGATTTGTTCTTGAGTAGAAACACAATAATAATGGTAATTAAAAAATTACCAGTTCAATAAGCTAAGTTTTTTAATATAAGGGAATTATCATAAGAACAAATGAAAAAAAATGATGATAATAATTTAAAACTATAGACTTTACAATAATTTCAATTTTTAAGTTATAAGAAGATTTGTTCTTGAGTAGAAACAATAAGAATGGTAATTGAAAAATTACCAGTTCAATAAGGTAAGTTTTTTAATATAAGGGAATTATCATAAGAACAAATGAAAATAAAATGATGAAATTATTTTAAAACTATAGACGGTACAATAATTTCAATTTGTAAGTTATAAGAAGATTTGTTCTTGAGTAGAAACACAATAATAATGGTAATTAAAAACTTACCAGTTCAATAAGCTACGTTTTTTAATATAAGGGAATTATCATAAAAACAAATGAAAATAAAATGATGATAATAATTTAAAACTATAGACGGTACAATAATTTCAATTTTTAAGTTATAAGAAGATTTGTTCTTGAGTAGAAACACAATAACAATAGTAATTAAAAAATTACCAGTTCAATAAGCTAAGTTTTTTAATATAAGGGAATTATCATAAGAACAAATGAAAATAAAATGATGATAATAATTTAAAACTATAGACGGTACAATAATTTCAATTTTTAAGTTATAAGAAGATTCGTTCTTGAGTAGAAACACAATAACAATGGTAATTAAAAAATTACCAGTTCAATAAGCTAAGTTTTTTAATATAAGGGAATTATCATAAGAACAAATGAAAATAAAATGATGATAATAATTTAAAACTATAGACGGTACAATAATTTCAATTTTTAAGTTATAAGAAGATTTGTTCTTGAGTAGAAACACAATAATAGTAATTGAAAAATTATAAGTTCAATAAGCTAAGTTTTTTAATATAAGGGAATTATCATAAGAACAAATGAAAATAAAATGATGATAATAATTTAAAACTATAGACGGTACAATAATTTCAATTTTTAAGTTATAAGAAGATTTGTTCTTGAGTAGAAAC
>JBBBDQ010003800.1:0-14522 GCA_037127315.1 Ascarosepion bandense | reverse complement strand
CAGATTGACTATTTATTGAAAACAAAACATTCAAGAAATAAGAATAGTTGCTTCAGGAAGCAGATTGACTATTTATTGAAAACAAAACATTCAAGAAATAAGAATAGTTGCTTCAGGAAGCAGATTGACTATTTATTGAAAACAAAACATTCAAGAAATAAGAATAGTTGCTTCAGGAAGCAGATTGACTATTTATTGAAAACAAAACATTCAAGAAATAAGAATAGTTGCTTCAGGAAGCAGATTGACTATTTATTGAAAACAAAACATTCAAGAAATAAGAATATTTGCTTCAGGAAGCAGATTGACTATTTATTGAAAACAAAACATTCAAGAAATAAGAATAGTTGCTTCAGGAAGCAGATTGACTATTTATTGAAAACAAAACATTCAAGAAATAAGAATAGTTGTTTTAGGAAGCAGATTGACTATTTATTGAAAACAAAACATTCAAGAAATAAGAATAGTTGTTTTAGGAAGCAGATTGACTATTTATTGAAAACAAAACATTCAAGAAATAAGAATAGTTTTTTTAGGAAGCAGATTGACTATTTATTGAAAACAAAACATTCAAGAAATAAGAATAGTTGCTTCAGGAAGCAGATTGACTATTTATTGAAAACAAAACATTCAAGAAATAAGAATAGTTGCTTTAGGAAGCAGATTGGCTATTTATTGAAAACAAAACATTCAAGAAATAAGAATAGTTGTTTTAGGAAGCAGATTGACTATTTATTGTAAACAAAACATTCAAGAAATAAGAATAGTTGCTTTAGGAAGCAGATTGACTATTTATTGAAAACAAAACATTCAAGAAATAAGAATAGTTGCTTCAGGAAGCAGATTGACTATTTATTGAAAACAAAACATTCAAGAAATAAGAATAGTTGTTTTAGGAAGCAGATTGGCTATTTATTGAAAACAAAACATTCAAGAAATAAGAATAGTTGCTTTAGGAAGCAGATTGACTATTTATTGAAAACAAAACATTCAAGAAATAAGAATAGTTGCTTTAGGAAGCAGATTGACTATTTATTGAAAACAAAACATTCAAGAAATAACAATAGTTGCTTTAGGAAGCAGATTGACTATTTATTGAAAACAAAACATTCAAGAAATAAGAATAGTTGTTTTAGGAAGCAGATGGGCTATTTATTGAAAACAAAACATTCAAGAAATAAGAATAGTTGCTTTAGGAAGCAGATAGACTATTTATTGAGAACAAAACATTCAAGAAATAAGAATAGTTACTTTAGGAAGCAGATTGACTATTTATTGAAACCAAAACATTCAAGAAATAACAATAGTTGTTTTAGGAAGCAGATTGACTATTTATTGAAAACAAAACATTCAAGAAATAAGAATAGTTGTTTTAGGAAGCAGATTGACTATTTATTGAAAACAAAACATTCAAGAAATAAGAATAGGTACTTTAGGAATCAGATTGACTATTTATTGAAAAAAAACATTCAAGAAATAAGAATAGTTGTTTTAGGAAGCAGATTGACTATTTATTGAAAACAAAACATTCAAGAAATAAGAATAGTTGTTTTAGGAAGCAGATTGACTATTTATTGAGAAAAAAACATTCAAGAAATAAGAATATTTATTTTAGGTAGCAGATTGACTATTTATTGAAAACAAAACATTCAAGAAATAACAATAGTTGCTTTAGGAAGCAGATTGACTATTTATTGAAAACAAAACATTCAAGAAATAAGAATAGTTGCTTTAGGAAGCAGATTGACTATTTATTGAAAACAAAACATTCAAGAAATAAGAATAGTTGCTTCAGGAAGCAGATTGACTATTTATTGAAAACAAAACATTCAAGAAATAAGAATAGTTGCTTTAGGAAGCAGATTGACTATTTATTGAAAACAAAACATTCAAGAAATAAGAATAGTTGCTTTAGGAAGCAGATTGACTATTTATTGAAAACAAAACATTCAAGAAATAAGAATAGTTGCTTCAGGAAGCAGATAGACTATTTATTGAGAACAAAACATTCAAGAAATAAGAATAGTTACTTTAGGAAGCAGATTGACTATTTATTGAAACCAAAACATTCAAGAAATAACAATAGTTGTTTTAGGAAGCAGATTGACTATTTATTGAAAACAAAACATTCAAGAAATAAGAATAGCTGTTTTAGGAAGCAGATTGACTATTTATTGAAAACAAAACATTCAAGAAATAAGAATAGTTGTTTTAGGAAGCAGATTGACTATTTATTGAAAAAAAAACATTCAAGAAATAAGAATAGTTGTTTTAGGAAGCAGAGTGACTATTTATTGAAAACAAATCATTCAAGAAATAAGAATAGTTGCTTTAGGAAGCAGATTGACTATTTATTGAAAACAAAACATTCAAGAAATAAGAATAGTTGTTTTAGGAAGCAGATTGACTATTTATTGAGAAAAAAACATTCAAGAAATAAGAATATTTACTTTAGGCAGCAGATTGACTATTTATTGAAAACAAAACAATCAAGAAATAACAATAGTTGCTTTAGGAAGCAGATTGACTATTTATTGAAAACAAAACATTCAAGAAATAAGAATAGTTGCTTTAGGAAGCAGATTGACTATTTATTGAAAACAAAACATTCAAGAAATAAGAATAGTTGCTTCAGGGAGCAGATTGACTATTTATTGAAAACAAAACATTCAAGAAATAAGAATAGTTGCTTTAGGAAGCAGATTGACTATTTATTGAAAACAAAACATTCAAGAAATAAGAATAGTTGCTTTAGGAAGCACATTGACTATTTATTGAAAACAAAACATTCAAGAAATAAGAATAGCTGCTTTAGGAAGCAGATTGACTGGTCTATTGAAAACAAAACATTCAAGAAATAGAACTAGTTGCTTCAGGAAGCAGATTGACTATTTTATTGAAAACAAAATTTCAAGAAATAAAAATAGTTGCTTCAGGAAGCAAGGAATTCAATGTTGTGAAAACAAAATGTCTAAAGAAATGAAATAGTTGTTTAGGAAGCAGATTGACTGTTATTGAAAGCAAAACATTCAAGAAATAAGAATGATTTAAGCATAGGAAACAGATTGACTATTTGTGAAAACAAAACATTCAAGAAATAAGAATAGTTGCTTTAGGAAACAGATTGACTATTTGTGAAAACAAAGCAATTAAAAAGAAATAAGAATAGTTGTTTTGGAAACAGATTGACTATTTATTGAAAACAAAACATTCAAGAAATAAGAATAGTTGCTTTAGGAAGCAGATTGACTATTTATTGAGAACAAAACATTCAAGAAATAGAAATAAGTTACTTTAGGAAGCAGATTGACTATTTATTGAAAACAAAACATTCAAGAAATAACAGTTGTTTTAGGAAACAGATTGACTATTTATTGAAAACAAAACATTCAAAGAAATAAGAATAGTTGTTTTAGGAAGCAGATTGACTATTTTATTGAAAACAAAACATTCAAGAAATAAGAATAGTTGTTTTAGGAAGCAGATTGACTATTTATTGAAAACAAAATATTCAAGAAATAACAAGAGTTGCTTCAGAAACAGATTGACAATTTATTGAAAACCAAAACATTCAAGAAATAAGAATAGTTACTTTGGAAGCAGATTGACTATTTATTGAGGTAGAAACATTCAAAAGAAATAAGAATAGTTACTTTAGGAAGCAGATTGACTATTTATTGAAAACAAAACATTCAAGAAATAAGAATAGTTGCTTTAGGGAAGCAGATTGACTATTTATTGAAAACAAAACATTCAAGAAATAAGAATAGTTGTTTTGAAGCAGATTGGCTATTTATTGAAAACAAAACATTCAAGAAATAAAAAATAGTTGCTTTAGGAAGCAGTTGACTATTTGGCAAAACAAAACATTCAAGAAATAAGAATAGCTGCTTTAGAAACAGATTGACAATTAATTGAAAACAAAACATTGAGAAATAAGAATAGTTGTTTTAGGAAGCAGATTGGCTATTTATTGAAAACAAAACTGCTATTCAAGAAATAAGAATAGTTGCTTTAGGAAGCAGATTGACTATTTATTGAGAACAACTTATTCAAGAAATAAGAATAGTTACTTTAGAGCTTGAATTGACTATTTATTGAAAACAAAGCAAATAAAAATAAGAATAATTGTTTTTAGAAGCAAATTGACATATTTATAAAAACAAAACATTCAAAAATAGTTGCTTTAGGAAGCAGATTGACTATTTATTGAAAACAAAAACATTCAAGAAATAAGAATAGTTGTTTTAGGAAGCAGATTATTTCCTTTATTGAAAACAAAACATTCAAAAAAATAAAAATAGTTCTTTAGGAAGCAGATTGACTGATTGTGAAAACAAAACATTCAAGAAATAAGAATAGTTGCTTTAGGAAACTGAATTGACTGTTGTGAGAAGAACAAAACATTCAAGAAATAAGGATAGTTACTTTAGGAAGCATATTGGCCTAATTTTATTGAAAACAGAAACATTCAAGAAATAAGAATAGTTGTTTTGACAGATTGACCTTTAACAAAGAAACAACACATTCAAGAAAATAAAGAATAGTTGTTTTAGGAAGCAGATTGACTATTTGTGAAAACAGCTTATTCAAAGAAATAAGAATAGGTACTTTAGGAATCAGATTGACTATTTATTGAAAAAAACATTCAAGAAATAAGAATAGTTGTTTTAGGAAGCAGATTGACTATTTATTGAAAACAAAACATTCAAGAAATAAGAATAGTTGTTTTAGGAAGCAGATTGACTATTTATTGAGAAAAAAACATTCAAGAAATAAGAATATTTATTTTAGGTAGCAGATTGACTATTTATTGAAAACAAAACATTCAAGAAATAACAATAGTTGCTTTAGGAAGCAGATTGACTATTTATTGAAAACAAAACATTCAAGAAATAAGAATAGTTGCTTTAGGAAGCAGATTGACTATTTATTGAAAACAAAACATTCAAGAAATAAGAATAGTTGCTTCAGGAAGCAGATTGACTATTTATTGAAAACAAAACATTCAAGAAATAAGAATAGTTGCTTTAGGAAGCAGATTGACTATTTATTGAAAACAAAACATTCAAGAAATAAGAATAGTTGCTTTAGGAAGCAGATTGACTATTTATTGAAAACAAAACATTCAAGAAATAAGAATAGTTGCTTCAGGAAGCAGATAGACTATTTATTGAGAACAAAACATTCAAGAAATAAGAATAGTTACTTTAGGAAGCAGATTGACTATTTATTGAAACCAAAACATTCAAGAAATAACAATAGTTGTTTTAGGAAGCAGATTGACTATTTATTGAAAACAAAACATTCAAGAAATAAGAATAGCTGTTTTAGGAAGCAGATTGACTATTTATTGAAAACAAAACATTCAAGAAATAAGAATAGTTGTTTTAGGAAGCAGATTGACTATTTATTGAAAAAAAACATTCAAGAAATAAGAATAGTTGTTTTAGGAAGCAGAGTGACTATTTATTGAAAACAAATCATTCAAGAAATAAGAATAGTTGCTTTAGGAAGCAGATTGATCATTTATTGAAAACAAAACATTCAAGAAATAAGAATAGTTGTTTTAGGAAGCAGATTGACTATTTATTGAGAAAAAAACATTCAAGAAATAAGAATATTTTACTTTAGGGAAGTAGATTGATCATTTATTGAAAACAAAACAATCAAGAAATAACAATAGCTGTTTAGGAAGCAGACGACTATTTATTGAAAACAAAACATTCAAGAAATAAGAATAGTTGCTTTAGGAAGCAGATTGACTATTTATTGAAAACAAAACATTCAAGAAATAAGAATAGTTGCTTCAGGGAGCAGATTGACTATTTATTGAAACAAACATTCAAGAAATAAGAATAGTTGCTTTAGGAAGCAGATTGATCATTTATTGAAAACAAAACATTCAAGAAATAAGAATAGCTGCTTTAGGAAGCAGATTGACTATTTATTGAAAAAACAAAACATTCAAGAAATAAGAATAGCTGCTTTAGGAAGCAGATTGACTAGTTATTGAAAACAAAACATTCAAGAAGAATAGTTGTTTTCCCTAGGAAGCAGATTGACTATTTATTGAAAACAAAATTTTCAAGAATAAAAAGGTTGCTTCAGGAAGGCAGATTGACTATTTATTGAAAACAAAACATCAAGAAATAAGAATAGTTGTTTTAGGAAGTAGATTGGCTATTTATTGAAAACAAAAGATTCAAGAAATAAGAATAGTTGCTTTAGAAACAGATTGACTATTTATTGAAAACAAACATTCAAGAAATAAGAATTAGGTTGCTTTAGGAAACAGATTGGATTCATTATTGAAAACAAAACATTCAAGAAATAAGAATAGTTGTTTTAGGGAAGGATTGACTATTTATTGAAAACAAAACATTCAAGAAATAAGAATAGTTGCTTTAGGAAGCAGATTGACTATTTATTGAGAACAAAACATTGAAATAAGAATAGTTACTTTAGGAAGCAGATTTATCATTTATTGAAAACAAAACATTCAAGAAATAAATTTGTCAGTTGTTTTAGGAAGCAGATTGATTACTTATTGAAAACAAAACATTCAAGAAATAAGAATAGTTGTTTTAGGAAGCAGATTGACTATTTACGAAAACAAACATTCAAGAAATAAGAATAGTTGTTTTAGGGAAGCAGATTGACTATTTATTGGTATATTCAAGAAATAACAAGAGTTGCTTCAGAAGCAGATTGACAATTTATTGAAAACAAAACATTCAAGAAATAAGAATAGTTAATGTAGGGAAGCAGATTGACTATTTATTGAGAACAAAACATTCAAGAAATAAGAATAGTTACTTTAGGAAGGATTGACTATTTATTGAAACAAAACATTCAAGAAATAAGAATAGTTGCTTTAGGAAGCAGATTGACTATTTATTGAAAACAAAACATTCAAGAAATAAGAATAGTTGTTTTAGGAAGCAGATTGGCTATTTATTGAAAACAAAACATTCAAGAAATAAGAATAGTTGCTTTAGGAAGCAGATTGACTATTTATTGAAAAACAAAACATTCAAGAAATAAGAATAGCTGCTTTAGGAAACAGATTGACAATTAATTGAAAACAAAACATTCAAGAAATAAGAATAGTTGTTTTAGGAAGCAGATTGGCTATTTATTGAAAACAAAACATTCAAGAAATAAGAATAGTTGCTTTAGGAAGCAGATTGACTATTTATTGAGAACAAAACATTCAAGAAATAAGAATAGTTACTTTAGGAAGCAGATTGACTATTTATTGAAAACAAACATTCAAGAAATAAGAATAGTTGTTTTAGAAGCAGATTGACTATTTATTGAAAACAAAACATTCAAGAAAGGCAATAGTTGTTTAGGAAGCAGATTGACTATTTATTGAAAACAAAACATTCAAGAAATAAGAATAGTTGTTTTAGGAAGCAGATTGTCTATTTATTGAAACAAAAACATTCAAGAAATAAAAATAGTTGTTTTAGGAAGCAGATTGACTAGTTATTGAAAACAAAACATTCAAGAAATAAGAATAGTTGCTTTAGGAAGCAGATTTATTTATTGAGAACAAGACATTCAAGAAATAAGGATAGTTACTTTAGGAAGCATATTGACTATTTATTGAAAACAAAACATTCAAGAAATAAGAATAGTTGTTTTAGGAAGCAGATTGATTATTTATTGAAAACAAAACATTCAAGAAAAAAGAATAGTTGCTTCTGGAAGCAGAATGACTATTTATTGAAAACAAAACATTCAAGAAATAAGAATAGTTGCTTTAGGAAGCAGATTGACTATTCATTGAGAACAAAACATTCAAGAAATAACAATAGTTGCTTTAGGAAGCAGATTGACTATTTATTGAAAACAAAACATTCAAGAAATAAGAATAGTTGTTTTAGGAAGCAGATTGACTATTTATTGAAAAAACATTCAAGAAATAAGAATAGTTGCTTCAGGAAGCAGATTGACTATTTATTGAAAACAAAACATTCAAGAAATAAGAATAGTTGCATTAGGAAGCAGATTGACTATTTATTGAAAACAAAACATTCAAGAAATAAGAATAGTTGTTTTAGGAAGCAGATTGACTATTTATTGAAAACAAAACATTCAAGAAATAAGAATAATTGCTTCAGGAAGCAGATTGACTATTTATTGAAAACAAAACATTCAAGAAAGAAGAATAGTTGCTTTAGGAAGCAGATTGACTATTTATTGAAAACAAAACATGCAAGAAATAAGAATAGTTGCTTCAGGAAGCAGATTGACTATTTATTGAAAACAAAACATTCAAGAAATAAGAATAGTTGCTTTAGGAAGCAGATTGACTATTTATTGAAAAAACATTCAAGAAATAAGAATAGTTGCTTTAGGAAGCAGATTGACTATTTATTGAAAACAAAACATTCAAGAAATAAGAATAGTTGCTTTAGGAAGCAGATTGACTATTTATTGAAAACAAAACATTCAAGAAAAAAGAATAGTTGTTTTAGGAAGCAGATTGACTATTTATTGAAAACAAAACATTCAAGAAATAAGAATAGTTGCTTTAGGAAGCAGATTGACTATTTATTGAAAACAAAACATTCAAGAAATAAGAATAGTTGCTTTAGGAAGCAGATTGACTATTTATTGAAAACAAAACATTAAAGAAATGAGAATAGTTGCTTTAAGAAGCAGATTGACTATTTATTGAGAACAAAACATTCAAGAAATAACAATAGTTGCTTTAGGAAGCAGATTGACTATTTATTGAAAACAAAACATTCAAGAAATAAGAATAGTTATTTTAGGAAGCAGATTGGCTATTTATTGAAAACAAAACATTCAAGAAATAAAAATAGTTGTTTTAGGAAGCAGATTGACTATTTATTGAAAACAAAACATTAAAGAAATGAGAATAGTTGCTTTAAGAAGCAGATTGACTATTTATTGAAAACAAAACATTCAAGAAATGACAATAGTTGCTTTAGGAAGCAGATTGACTATTTATTGAGAACAAAACATTCAAGAAATAACAATAGTTGCTTTAGGAAGCAGATTGACTATTTATTGAAAACAAAACATTCAAGAAATAAGAAGAGTTGTTTTAGGAAGCAGATTGGCTATTTATTGAAAATAAAACATTCAAGAAATAAGAATAGTTGCTTTAGGGAGCAGATTGACTATTTATTGAGAACAAAACATTGAAGAAATAAGAATATTTACTTTAGGAAGCAGATTGACTATTTATTGAAAACAAAACATTCAAGAAATACAATAGTTGTTTTAGGAAGCAGATTGACTATTTATTGAAATCAAAATATTGAAGAAATAAGAATAGTTGCTTTAGGAAGCAGATTGACTATTTATTGAAAACAAAACATTCAAGAAATAAGAATAGTTGCTTTAGGAAGCAGATTGACTATTTATTGAAAACAAAACATTCAAGAAATAAGAATAGTTGCTTTAGGAAGCAGATTGACTATTTATTGAAAACAAAACATTCAAGAAATAAGAATAGTTGCTTTAGGAAGCAGATTGGCTATTTATTGAAAACAAAAAATTCAAGAAATAAGAATAGTTGCTTTAGGAAGCAGATTCACTATTTATTGAGAACAAAACATTCAAGAAATAAGAATAGTTACTTTAGGAAGCAGATTGACTATTTATTGAAAACAAAACATTCAAGAAATAACAATAGTTGTTTTAGGAAGCAGATTGACTATTTATTGAAAACAAAACATTCAAGAAATAAGAATAGTTGTTTTAGGAAGCAGATTGACTATTTATTGAAAACAAAACATTCAAGAAATAAGAATAGTTGCGTTAGGAAGCAGATTGACTATTTATTGAAAACAAAACATTCAAGAAATAACAATAGTTGCTTCAGGAAGCAGATTGACAATTTATTGAAAACAAAACGTTCAAGAAATAAGAATAGTTACTTTAGGAAGCAGATTGACTATTTATTCAGAACAAAACATTCAAGAAATAAGAATAGTTACTTTAGGAAGCAGATTGACTATTTATTGAAAACAAAACATTCAAGAAATAAGAATAGTTGTTTTAGGAAGCAGATTGACTATTTATTGAAAACAAAACATTCAAGAAATAAGAATAGTTGCTTTAGGAAGCAGATTGACTATTTATTGAAAACAAAACATTCAAGAAATAAGAATAGTTGCTTCAGGAAGCAGATTGACTATTTATTGAAAACAAAACATTCAAGAAATAAGAATAGTGGCTTTAGGAAGCAGATTGACTATTTATTGAAAACAAAACATTCAAGAAGTAAGAATAGTTGCTTCAGGAAGCAGATTGACTATTTATTGAAAACAAAACATTCAAGAAAGAAGAATAATTGCTTTAGGAAGCAGATTGACTATTTATTGAAAACAAAACATTCAAGAAATAAGAATAGTTGCTTCAGGAGGCAGATTGACTATTTATTGAAAACAAAACATTCAAGAATTTAAGAATAGTTGCTTTAGGAAGCAGATTGACTATTTATTGAAAACAAAACATTCAAAAAATAAGAATAGTTGCTTTAGGAAGCAGATTGACTATTTATTGAAAACAAAACATTCAGGAAATAAGAATAGTTGCTTTAGGAAGCAGATTGACTATTTATTGAAAACAAAACATTCAAGAAATAATAATAGTTGCTTTAGGAAGCAGATTGACTATTTATTGAAAACAAAACTGATAAATAAGAATAGTTGCTTTAGGAAGCAGATTGACTATTTATTGAAAACAAAACATTCAAGAAATAAGAATACTTGCTTTAGGAAGCAGATTGACTATTTATTGAAAACAAAACATTCCAAGAAATAAGAATAGTTACTTCAGGAAGCAGATTGACTATTTATTGAAAACAAAACATTCAAGAAATAAGAATAGTTGCTTCAGGAAGCAGATTGACTATTTATTGAAAGCAAAACATTCCAAAAAATAAGAATAGTTGTTTTAGGAAGCAGATTGGCTATTTATTGAAAACAAAACATTCAAGAAAAAGAATAGTTGCTTTGGGAAGCAGATTGACTATCTATTGAAAACAAAACATTCCAAGAAATAAGAATAGTTGCTTTAGGAATCAGATTGGCTATTTATTGAAAACAAAACATTCAGAAATAAGAATAGTTGCTTTAGGAAGCAGATTGACTATTTATTGAGAACAAAACATTCAAGAAATAAGAATAGTTACTTTAGGAAGCAGATTGACTATTTATTGAAAACAAAACATTTAAGAAATAACAATAGTTGTTTTAGGAAGCAGATTGACTATTTATTGAAAACAAAACATTCAAGAAATAAGAATAGTTGTTTTAGGAAGCAGATTGACTATTTATTGAAAACAAAACATTCAGAAATAAAGAATAGTTGCTTCAGGAAGCAGATTGACTATTTATTGAAAACAAAACATTCAAGAAATAAGAATAGTTGCATTAGGAAGCAGATTGACTATTTATTGAAAACAAAACATTCAAGAAATAAGAATAGTTGTTTTAGGAAGCAGATTGACTATTTTAGTAGAGAAAACAAAACATTCAAGAAATAAGAATAATTGCTTCAGGAAGCAGATTGACTATTTATTGAAAACAAAACATTCAAAGAAGAAGAATAGTTGCTTTAGGAAGCAGATTGACTATTTTTTGAAAACAAAACATTCAAGAAATAAGAATAGTTATATAAGGAAGCAGATTTTATTTATTGAAAACAAAACATTCAAGAAATAAGAATAGTCGTTTCAGGAAGCAGATTGACTGTTATTGAAAACAAAACATTCAAGAAATAAGAATAGTTATTTGAGGAAGCAGATTGACTATTTATTGAAAACAAAACATTCAAGAAATAAGAATAGTTGCTTTAGGAAGCAGATTGACTATTTATTGAAAACAAAACATTCAGAAATAAGAATAGTTGCTTTGGGAAGCAGATTGACTATTTATTGAAAACAAAACATTCAAGAAATAAGAATATCTGTTTTAGGAAGCAGATTGACTATTTATTGAAAACAAAACATTCAAGAAATAAGAATAGTTGCTTTAGGAAGCAGATTGACTATTTATTGAAAACAAAACATTCAAGAAATAAGAATACTTGCTTTAGGAAGCAGATTGACTATTTATTGAAAACAAAAACATTCAAGAAATAAGAATAGTTACTTCAGGAAGCAGATTGACTATTTGTGAAAACAAAACATTCAAGAAATAAGAATAGTTGCTTCAGGAAGCAGATTGACTATTTATTGAAAACAAAACATTCAAGAAATAAGAATAGTTGTTTTAGGAAGCAGATTGGCTATTTATTGAAAACAAAACATTCAAGAAAAGAATGGTTGCTTTAGGAAGCAGATTGACTATCTATTGAAAACAAAACATTCAAGAAATAAGAATAGTTGCTTTAGGAATCAGATTGGCTATTTATTGAAAACAAAACATTCAAGAAATAAGAATAGTTGCTTTAGGAAGCAGATTGACTATTTAATGAGGAGCAAAACAATCAAGAAATAAGAATAGTTACTTTAGGAAGCAGATTGACTATTTATTGAAAACAAAACATTCAAGAAATAACAATAGTTGTTTTTGGAAACGATTGACTATTTATTGAAAACAAAACATTCAAGAAATAAGAATAGTTGTTTTAGGAAGCAGATTGACTATTTATTGAAAACAAAACATTCAAGAAATAAGAATAGTTGCTTCAGGAAGCAGATTGACTATGTTATTGAAAACAAAACATTCAAGAAATAAGAATAGTTGCATTGGAAGCAGATTGACTATTTATTGAAAACAAAACATTCAAGAAATAAGAATAGTTGTTTTAGGAAGCAGATTGACTATTTATTGAAAACAAAACATTCAAGAAATAAGAATAATTGCTTCAGGAAGCAGATTGACTATTTATTGAAAACAAAACATTCAAGAAAGAAGAATAGTTGCTTTAGGAAGCAGATTGACTATTTTTTGAAAACAAAACATTCAGAAATAAGAATAGTTATATAAGGAAGCAGATTGTCTATTTATTGAAAACAAAACATTCAAGAAATAAGAATAGTCGTTTTAGGAAGCAGATTGACTATTTATTGAAAACAAAACATTCAAGAAATAAGAATAGTTATTTGAGGAAGCAGATTGACTATTTATTGAAAACAAAACATTCAAGAAATAAGAATAGTTGCTTTAGGAAGCAGATTGACTATTTATTGAAAACAAAACATTCAAGAAATAAGAATAGTTGCTTTAGGAAGCAGATTGACTATTTATTGAAAACAAAACATTCAAGAAATAGAGAATATCTGTTTTAGGAAGCAGATTGACTATTTATTGAAAACAAAACATTCAAGAAATAAGAATAGTTGCTTTA
Source organism: Ascarosepion bandense (assembly GCA_037127315.1). Taxonomy (NCBI): domain Eukaryota; kingdom Metazoa; phylum Mollusca; class Cephalopoda; order Sepiida; family Sepiidae; genus Ascarosepion; species Ascarosepion bandense. The sequence goes on along the minus strand of JBBBDQ010003800.1, from coordinate 1,178 downwards.
GGAAGCAGATTGACTATTTATTGAAAACAAAACATTCAGAAAAGAATAGTTGTTTAGGAAGCAGATTGACTATTTGTGAAAACAAAACATTCAAGAAATAAGAATAGTTGTTTTAGGAAGCAGATTGACTATTTATTGAAAACAAAACATTCAAGAAATAATAATAGCTGTTTTAGGAAGCAGATTGACTATTTATTGAAAACAAAACATTCAAGAAATAAGAATAGTTACTTTAGGAAGCAGATTGACTATTTATTGAAAACAAAACATTCAAGAAATAACAATAGCTGTTTTAGGAAGCAGATTGACTATTTATTGAGAACACAACATTCAAGAAATAACAATAGTTGCTTTAGGAAGCAGATTGACTATTTATTGAAAACAAAACATTCAAGAAATAAGAATAGTTGCTTTAGGAAGCAGATTGACTATTTATTGAAAACAAACATTCAAGAAATAAGAATAGTTGCTTCAGGAAGCAGATTGACTATTTATTGAAAACAAAACATTCAAGAAAGAAGAATAGTTGCATTAGGAAGCAGATTGACTATTTATTGAAAACAAAACATTCAAGAAATAAGAATAGTTGTTTTAGGAAGCAGATTGACTATTTATTGAAAACAAAACATTCAAGAAATAAGAATAATTGCTTCAGGAAGCAGATTGACTATTTATTGAAAACAAAACATTCAAGAAATAAGAATAGTTGCTTTAGGAAGCAGATTGGCTATTTATTGAAAACAAAACATTCAAGAAATAAGAATAGTTGCTTCAGGAAGCAGATTGACTATTTATTGAAAACAAAACATTCAAGAAATAAGAATAGTTGCTTTAGGAAGCAGATTGACTATTTATTGAAAACAAAACATTCAAGAAATAAGAATAGTTGCTTTAGGAAGCAGATTGACTATTTTTTGAAAACAAAACATTCAAGAAATAAGAATAGTTGCTTTAGGAAGCAGATTGACTATTTATTGAAAACAAAACATTCAAGAAATAAGAATAGTTGCTTTACGAAGCAGATTGACTATTTATTGAAAACAAAACATTCAAGAAATAAGAATAGTTGCTTTAGGAAGCAGATTGTCTATTTATTGAAAACAAAACATTCAAGAAATAAGAATAGTTGTCTTAGGAAGCAGATTGACTATTTATTGAAAACAAAACATTCAAGAAAA
>JBBBDQ010003797.1:0-43351 GCA_037127315.1 Ascarosepion bandense | reverse complement strand
TATCTTATTTTGTCTTTTTTCAATAAAAATTTTAAAATAACGTTGTTTCCTTTGATATATTCACTTTTTTAATCTGAATTATGAAAATGTGCTTTATTTTCATCTTATTTTGTCTTTTATCAATAAGAAATTTCAAAATAACCTTGTTTCTGATATTTTCACTTTTGTCATCTGAAATATGAAAATGCCTTTATTTTCATCTTATTTTGTCTTTTTTTAAATAAAAAATTTCAAAATAACCTTGTTTCCCTTGATATTTTCTCTTTTTTTAATCTGAAATATGTAAATGTTCTTTATTTTCATCTTATTTTGTCTTTTCTCAATAAAAATTTCAAAATAACCTTGTTTCCCTTGATATTTTCTCTTTTTTAATCAGAAATATAAAAATGTGCTTTTTATTTTCATTTTATTTTGTCTTTTTTCAATAAAAAATCAAAATAACCTTGTTTCCCTTGATATTTTTTAATCTGAAATATGAATATGTGCTATATTTTCATCTTATTTTGTTTTTTTTTCAATAAAAATTTCAAAATAACCTTGTTTCCCTTGATATTTTCACTTTTTAATCTGAAACAAGAAAATGTTCTTTATTTTCATCTTATTTTGTCTTTTCTCAATAAAAAATTTCAAAATAACCTTGTTTCCCTTGATATTTTTCTTTTTTAATCTGAAATATAAAAATGTGCTTTATTTTCATCTTATTTTGTCTTTTTTCAATAAAAAATTTCAAAATAACCTTGTTTCCTTTGATATTTCCTCTTTTTAATCTGAAATATAAAAATGTGCTTTATTTTCATCTTATTTTGTCTTTTTTTAAATAAAAAATTTCGAAATAACCTTGTTTCCCTTGATATTTTCTCTTTAATCTGAAATATGTAAATGTTCTTTATTTTCATCTTATTTTGTCTTTTCTCAATAAAAATTTCAAAATACCCATGTTTCCCTTGATATTTTCTCTTTTTTAATCAGAAATATAAAAATGTGCTTTATTTTCATCTTATTTTGTCTTTTTTCAATAAAAATGTCAAAATAACCTTGTTTCCCTTGATATTTTCTCTTTTTTAATCTGAAATATGAATATGTGCTATATTTTCATCTTATTTTGTTTTTTTTCAATAAAAATTTCAAAATAACCTTGTTTCCCTTGATATTTTCACTTTTTTAATCTGAAACATGAAAATGTTCTTTATTTTCATCTTATTTTGTCTTTTTTCAATAAAAAATTTCAAAATAACCTTGTTTCCCTTGATATTTCTCTTTTTAATCTGAAATATAAAAATGTGCTTTATTTTTCATCTTATTTTGTTTTTCAATAAAAAATTTCAAAATAACCTTGTTTCCATTGATATTTTCACTTTTTTAATCTGAAATATGAAAATGTGCTTTATTTTCAACTTATTTTGTCTTTTTCAATAAAAAATTTCAAAATAGCCTTGTTTCCCTTGATATTTTCACCTTTTTAATCTGAAATATGAAAATGTGCTTTATTTTCATCTTATTTTGTCTTTTTTTCAATAAAAATTTCAAAATAACCTTGTTTCCCTTGATATTTTCTCTTTTTTAATCTGAAATATAAAAATGTGCTATATTTTCATCTTATTTTTTGTCTTTTTTTAATAAAAAATTTCAAAAATAACCTTGTTTCCCTTGATATTTTTACTTTTTTAATCTGAAATATAAAAATGTTCTTTATTTTCATCTTATTTTGTCCTTTCTAAATAAAAATTTCAAAATAACCTTGTTTCCCTTGATATTTTCTCTTTTTTTAATCTGAAATATAAAAATGTGCTATATTTTCATATCTTATTTTGTCTTTTCTCAATAAAAAATTTCAAAATAACCTTGTTTCCCTTGATATTTCTCTTTTTAATCTGAAATATAAAAATGTGCTTTATTTTCAACTTAACTTATTTTTGTCTTTTTTCAATAAAAATTTCAAAATAACCTTGTTTGCCTTGATATTTCCTCTTTTAATCTGAAATATTAAAATGTGTTTATTTTCATCTTATTTTGTCTTTCTCAATAAAAAATTTCAAAATAACCTTGTTTCCTTGGATATTTTCACTTTTTTAATCTGAAATATAAAAATGTGCGTTATTTTCAACTTATTTTTGCCTTTTTCAATAAAAAATTTCAAAATAACCTTGTTTCCCTAGATATTTTTACTTTAATCTGAAATATAAAAATGTGCTTTATTTTCATTTTACTTTGTCTTTTTTCAATAAAAAATTTCAAAATAACCTTGTTTCCCTTGATATTTTCGCTTTTTTAATCTGAAATATGAAAATGTTCTTTTATTTTCATCGTATTTTGTCTTTTCTCAATAAAAAAATTTCAAAATAACCTTGTTTTCCTTGATATTTTCTCTTTTTTAATCTGAAATATGAAAATGTGCTTTATTTTCATCATATTTTGTCCTTTTTCTATAAAAATTTCAAAATAACCATGTTTCCCTAGATATTTTCACTTTTTTAATCTGAAATATGAAAATGTGTCATTTTCATCATATTTTGTCCTTTTTCTATAAAAATTTCAAAATGTTTTGTTTTCTTGATATTTTCTTAATCTGAAATATAAAAATGTGCTTTATTTTCATCTTATTTTGTCTTTTCAATAAAAAATGTCAAAATAACCTTGTTTCCCTTGATATTTTCTTTCTCTTTTTTAATCTGGAAATATGAATATGTGCTATATTTTCATCTTATTTTGTTTTTTTCAATAAAAAATTTCAAAATAACCTTGTTTCCCTTGATATTTTCACTTTTAATCTGAAACATGAAAATGTTCTTTATTTTCATCTTATTTTGTCTTTTTTCAATAAAAATTTCAAAATAACCTTGTTTCCCTTGATATTTCCTCTTTTTTAATCTGAAATATAAAAATGTGCTTTATTTTCATCTTAGTTTTTGTTTTTTCTCACAAAAAATTTCAAAATAACCTTGTTTCCATTGATATTTTCACTTTTTAATCTGAAATATGAAAATGTGCTTTTATTTTCAACTTATTTTGTCTTTTTCAATAAAAATTTCAAACAGCCTTGTTTCCCCTGATATTTTCACTTTTTTAATCTGAAACATGAAAATGTGCTTTATTTTCATCTTATTTTGTCTTTTTTCAGTAAAAAATTTCAAAATAACCTTGTTTCCCTTGATATTTTTTTTTTTTTTTTTTTTAATCTGAAATATAAAAATGCTATATTTTCCATCTTATTTGTCTTTTTTTAATAAAAATTTCAAAATAACCTTGTTTCCCTTGATATTTTCTCTTTTGTCATTTGAAATATAAAAATGTGCTTTATTTTCATCTTATTTTGTCTTTTTAATAAAAATTTCAAAATAACCTTGTTTCCCTTGATATTTTCACTTTTTAATCTGAAATATGAAAATGTTCTTTATTTTCATCTTATTTTGTCTTTTCTCAATAAAAAATTTCAAAATAACCTTGTTTCCCTTGATATTTTCACTTTTTAATCTGAAATCAGAAAATGTTCTTTATTTTCATCGTATTTTGTCTTTTCTCAATAAAATTTCAAAATAACCTTGTTTTCCTTGATATTTTCTCTTTTTTAATCTGAAATATGAAATGTGTTTATTTTCATCTTATTTTGTCTTTTTTTAATAAAAATTTTAAAATAACCTTGTTTCCTTTGATATTTTCACTTTTTTAATCTGAAATATGAAAATGTTCTTTATTTTCATCTTATTTGTCTTTTCTCAAATAAAAAAATTTCAAAATAACTCATGTTTCCCTTGGACATTTTCTCTTTTTTAATCTGAAATATAAAAATGTGCTTTATTTTCATCTTATTTGTCTTTTTCAATAAAAATTTCAAAATAACCTTGTTTCCTTTGATATTTTTACATTTAATCTGAAATATAAAAATGTGCTTTATTTTCATCTTATTTTGTCTTTTCAGTAAAAATTTCAAAAATAACCTTTGTTTCCCTTGATATTTTCACTTTTTTAATCTGAAATCAGAAATGTTTTTTATTTTCATCGTATTTTGTCTTTTTTCTCAATAAAAAATTTCAAAATTAACTTTGTTTTCCTTGATATTTTCTCTTTTTTAATCTGAAATATGAAATGTGTTTTATTTTCATCATATTTTGTCCTTTTCTTATAAAAATTTCAAAATAACCATGTTTCTCAGATATTTTCACTTTTTTAATCTGAAATATGAAAATGTGCTTTTCTTATTTTCATCATATTTTGTCCTTTTTCTATAAAAATTTCAAAATAACCTTGTTTTCCTTGATATTTTCTTTTTTTATCTGAAATATAAAAATGTGCTTTTTATTTTTATCTTATTTTTGTTTTTTTTTCAATAAAAAAATGTCAAAATAACCTTGTTTCCTTGGGATATTTTCTTTAATCTGAAATATGAATATGTGCTATATTTTTCATCTTATTTTGTTTTTTTTCAATAAAAAATTTCAAAATAACCTTGTTTCCCTAGATATTTTCACTTTTCAATCTGAAACATGAAAATGTTCTTTATTTTCATCTTATTTTTGTCTTTTTTCAATAAAAATTTCAAAAATAACCTTGTTTCCTTTGATATTTCTCTTTTTTTAATCTGAAATATAAAAATGTGCTTTATTTTCTATCTTATTTTGTTTTTTCTCAATAAAAAATTTCAAAATAACCTTGTTTCCATTGATATTTTCACTTTTTTTTTAATCTGAAATATGAAAATGTGCTTTATTTTCTAACTTATTTTGTCTTTTTCAATAAAAAATTTCAAAATAGCCTTGTTTCCCTTGGATATTACCTTTTTTAATCTGAAATATGAAATGTGTGCTTTATTTTCATCTTATTTTGTCTTTTCAATAAAAATTTCAAATAACCTTGTTTCCCTTGATATTTTCTCTTTTTAATCTGAAATATAAAAATGTGCTATATTTTCATCTTATTTGTCTTTTTTTAATAAAAATTTCAAAATAACCTTGTTTCCCTTGATATTTTTACTTTTTTAATCTGAAATATAAAAATGTTCTTTATTTTCATCTTATTTTGTCCTTTCTAAATAAAAAATTTCAAAATAACCTTGATTCCCTTGATATTTTCTTTAATCTAAAATATAAAAATGTGCTTTATTTTCAACTTATTTTGTCTTTTTTCAATAAAAATTTCAAAATAACCTTGTTTCCCTTGATATTTTCACTTTTTTAATCTGAAATATAAAAATGTGCTTTTATTTTCAACTTATTTTGTCTTTTTCTCAATAAAAAAATTTCAAAATAACCTTGTTTCCCTTGATATTTTCACTTTTTTAATCTGAAATCAGAAAATGTTCTTTATTTTCATCGTATTTTGTCTTTTTCTCAATAAAAAAAAATTTCAAAATAACCTTGTTTTCCTTGATATTTTCTCTTTTTTTAATCTGAAATATGAAAATGTGCTTTATTTTCATCTTATTTTGTCTTTTTTTAATAAAAATTTCAAAATAACCTTGTTTCCCTTGATATTTTCACTTTTTAATCTGAAATATGAAATGTTCTTTATTTTCATCTTATTTTGTCTTTTCTCAATAAAAAATTTCAAAATAACCTTGTTTCCCTTGACATTTTCTCTTTTTTAATCTGAAATATAAAAATGTGTTTTATTTTCTATCTTATTTTGTCTTTTTTCAATAAAAAATTTCAAAATAACCTTGTTTCCTTTGATATTTTTATTTAATCTGAAATATAAAAATGTGCTTTATTTTCATCTTATTTTGTCTTTTCAGTAAAAAATTTCAAAATAACCTTGTTTCCCTTGATATTTCTCACTTTTTTAATCTGAAATCAGAAAATGTTCTTTATTTTCATCGTATTTTGTCTTTTTCTCAATAAAAAAATTTCAAAATAACCTTGTTTTCCTTGATATTTTCTCTTTTTAATCTGAAATATGAAAATGTGTCATTTTCATCATATTTTGTCCTTTTTCTATAAAAATTTCAAAATAACCATGTTTCCCTAGATATTTTCACTTTTTAATCTGAAATATGAAAATGTGCTTTATTTTCATCATATTTTGTCCTTTTTCTATAAAAATTTCAAAATAACCTTGTTTTCCTTGATATTTTCTCTTTTTTTTAATCTGAAATATAAAAATGTGCTTTATTTTTATCTTATTTTGTCTTTTTTCAATAAAAAATGTCAAAATAACCTTGTTTCCCTTGATATTTTCTCTTTTTTAATCTGAAATATGAATATGTGCTATATTTTCATCTTATTTTGTTTTTTTTCAATAAAAAATTTCAAAATAACCTTGTTTCCCTTGATATTTTCACTTTTAATCTGAAACATGAAAATGTTCTTTATTTTTCATCTTATTTTGTCTTTTTTCAATAAAAATTTCAAAATAACCTTGTTTCCCTTGATATTTCCTCTTTTTTAATCTGAAATATAAAAATGTGCTTTATTTTCATCTTATTTTGTTTTTTCTCAATAAAAAATTTCAAAATAACCTTGTTTCCATTGATATTTTTCACTTTTTAATCTGAAATATGAAAATGTGCTTTATTTTCAACTTATTTTGTCTTTTTCAATAAAAAATTTCAAAATAGCCTTGTTTCCCTTGATATTTTTCACTTTTTTAATCTGAAATATGAAAATGTGCTTTATTTTCATCTTATTTTGTCTTTTTTCAATAAAAAAATTTCAAAATAACCTTTGTTTCCCTTGATATTTTCTCTTTTTTTAATCTGAAATATAAAAATGTGCTATATTTTCATCTTATTTTGTTCTTTTTTAATAAAAAATTTCAAAATAACCTTGTTTCCCTTGATATTTTTACTTTTTTAATCTGAAATATAAAAATGTTCTTTATTTTCATCTTATTTTGTCCTTTCTAAATAAAAAATTTCAAAAATAACCTTGATTCCCTGATATTTTCTCTTTTTTTAATCTAAAATATAAAAATGTGCTTTATTTTCAACTTATTTTGTCTTTTTCACAAAAAATTTCAAAAATAACCTTGTTTCCCTTGATATTTTTACTTTTTTAATCTGAAATATAAAAAATGTGCTTCTGTTTTCATCTTATTTTGTCTTTTTTCAGTAAAAAATTTCAAAATAACCTTGTTTCCCTTGATATTTTTTTTTTTAATCTGAAATATAAAAATGTGCTATATTTCCACTTTATTTGCTCCTTTTTAATAAAAAAAATTTCAAAATAACCTTGTTTCCCTGGATATTTTCTCTTTTGTCATTTGGAAATATAAAAATGTGCTTTATTTTCATCTTATTTTGTCTTTTTTTAATAAAAATTTCAAAATAACCTTGTTTCCTTTGATATTTTCACTTTTTTAATCTGAAATATGAAAATGTTCTTTATTTTCATCTTATTTTGTCTTTTCTCAATAAAAATTTCAAAATAACCTTTGTTTCCCTTGATATTTTCTCTTTTTTTAATCAGAAATATAAAAATGTGCTTTATTTTCATCTTATTTTGTCTTTTTTCAATAAAAATGTCAAAATAACCTTGTTTCCCTTGATATTTTCTCTTTTTAATCTGAAATATGAATATGTGTTATATTTTCATCTTATTTTGTTTTTTTTTTCAATAAAAAATTTCCAAAATAACCTTGTTTCCCTTGATATTTTCACTTTTTTAATCTGAAACAAGAAAATGTTCTTTTATTTTCATCTTATTTTGTCTTTTCTCAATAAAATTTCAAAAATAACCTTTGTTTCCTTTGATATTTTTCTTTTTAATCTGAAATATAAAAATGTGCTTTATTTTCATCTTATTTTGTCTTTTTTCAATAAAAAATTTCAAAATAACCTTGTTTCCTTGATATTTTTACATTTAATCTGAAATATAAAAATGTGCTTTATTTTCATCTTATTTTTGTCTTTTTTCAGTAAAACATTTCAAAATAACCTTGTTTCCCTTGATATTTTCACTTTTTTAATCTGAAATCAGAAAATGTTCTTTATTTTCATCGTATTTTGTCTTTTTCTCAATAAAAATTTCAAAATAACCTTGTTTTCCTTGATATTTTCTCTTTTTTTTAATCTGAAATATGAAAATGTGCTTTATTTTCATCATATTTTGTCCTTTTTCTATAAAAATTTCAAAATAACCATGTTTCCCTAGATATTTTCTCTTTTTTTAATCTGAAATATGAAAATGTGCTTTATTTTCACATTATTTTGTCTTTTTTCAATAAAAATTTCAAAATAACCTTGTTTTGGATATTTTCTCTTTCTTTTAATCTGAAATATGAAAATGTGCTTTATTTTCATCTTTATTTTGTCTTTTCTCAATAAAAATTTCAAAATAACCTTGTTTCCCTTGATATTTCTCTTTTTTAATCTGAAATATAAAAATGTGTTTACTTTCAACTTATTTTGTCTTTTCAATAAAAATTTCAAAATAACCTTGTTTGCCTTGATATTTCCTCTTTTTTAATCTGAAATATTAAAATGTGTCATTTTCATCTTATTTTGTCTTTTCTCAATAAAAATTTCAAAATAACCTTGTTTCCCTTGATATTTTCACTTTTTAATCTGAAATATAAAAAATGTGCGTTATTTTCAACTTATTTTGCCTTTTCAATAAAAAAAAATTTCAAAATAACCTTGTTTCCCTAGATATTTTTACTTTTTAATCTGAAATATAAAAATGTGCTTTATTTTCATTTTACTTTGTCTTTTTTCAATAAAAAATTTCAAAAATAACCTTGTTTCTGGATATTTTCGCTTTTTTAATCTGAAATATGAAAATGTTCTTTATTTTTATCGTATTTTGTCTTTTTTCTCAATAAAAAAATTTCAAAATAAACTTTGTTTTCCTTGATATTTTCTCTTTTTTAATCTGAAATATGAAAATGTGCTTTATTTTCATCATATTTTGTCCTTTTTCTATAAAAATTTCAAAATAACCATGTTTCCCTAGATATTTTCACTTTTTAATCTGAAATATGAAAATGTGCTTTATTTTCATCATATTTTGTCCTTTTTCTATAAAAATTTCAAAATAACCTTGTTTTCCTTGATATTTTTCTTTTTTTAATCTGAAATATAAAAATGTGCTTTATTTTCATCTTATTTTGTCTTTTTTTCAATAAAAAAAAATGTCAAAATAACCTTGTTTCCCTTGATATTTTCTCTTTTTAATCTGAAATATGAATATGTGCTATATTTTCTTCATCTTATTTTGTTTTTTTTTCAATAAAAAATTTCAAAATAACCTTGTTTCTTGATATTTTCACTTTTTTAATCTGAAACATGAAAATGTTCTTTATTTTCATCTTATTTTGTCTTTTTTCAATAAAAAAAATTTCAAAATAACCTTTGTTTCCCTTGATATTTCCTCTTTTAATCTGAAATATAAAAATGTGCTTTATTTCTATCCTATTTTTTGTTTTTTCTCACGTAAAAAATTTCAAAATAACCTTGTTTCCATTGATATTTTCAAATTTTTAATCTGAAATATGAAAATGTGCTTTATTTTCAACTTATTTTGTCTTTTCAATAAAAAATTTCAAAATAGCCTTGTTTCCTTGGATATTTTCACTTTTAATCTGAAATATGAAAATGTGCTTTATTTTCATCTTATTTGTCTTTTTTCAGTAAAAAATTTCAAAATAACCTTGTTTCCCTTGGATATTTTTTTTTTTTTAATCTGAAATATAAAAATGTAAGTATATTTCCATCTTATTTGTCTTTTTTTAATAAAAAATTTCAAAATAACCTTGTTTCCCTTGATATTTTCTCTTTTGTCATTTGAAATATAAAAATGTGCTTTATTTTCATCTTATTTTGTCTTTTTTTAATAAAAAAATTTCAAAATAACCTTGTTTCCTTTGATATTTTCACTTTTTTTAATCTGAAATATGAAAATGTTCTTTATTTTCATCTTATTTTGTCTTTTTCTCAATAAAAAATTTTCAAAATAACCTTGTTTCCCTTGATATTTTCACTTTTTAATCTGAAATCAGAAAATGTTCTTTATTTTCATCGTATTTTGTCTTTTTCTCAATAAAAATTTCAAAATAACCTTCTTGTTTTCTTCCTGATATTTTCTCTTTAATCTGAAATATGAAAATGTGCTTTATTTTCATCATATTTTGTCCTTTTTCTATAAAAATTTCAAAATAACCATGTTTCCCTAGATATTTTTTAATCTGAAATATGAAAATGTGCTTTATTTTCACATTATTTTGTTCTTTCAATAAAAATTTCAAAATAACCTTGTTTCCCTTGATATTTTCTCTTTTTTTAATCTGAAATATGAAAATGTGCTTTATTTTCATCTTATTTTGTCTTTTCTCAATAAAAAATTTCAAAATAACCTTGTTTCCCTTGATATTTCTCTTTTTTAATCTGAAATATAAAAAAATGCTTTATTTTCAACTTATTTTGTCTTTTTTTCAATAAAAAATTTCAAAATAACCTTGTTTGCCTTGATATTTCCTCTTCTTTAATCTGAAATATTAAAATGTGCTTTATTTTCATCTTATTTTGTCTTTTCTCAATAAAAAAATTTCAAAATAACCTTGTTTCCCTTGATATTTTCTGTGCACTTTTAATCTGAAATATAAAAATGCGTTATTTTCAACTTATTTTGCCTTTCAATAAAAAATTTCAAAATAACCTTGTTTCCCAGATATTTTTACTTTTTTAATCTGAAATATAAAATGTGCTTTATTTTCATTTTACTTTGTCTTTTTTCAATAAAAAATTTCAAAATAACCTTGTTTCCCTTGATATTTTCGCTTTTTTAATCTGAAATATGAAAATGTTCTTTATTTTCATCGTATTTTGTCTTTTCTCAATAAAAAAATTTCAAAATAACCTTGTTTTCCTTGATATTTTCTCTTTTTTAATCTGAAATATGAAAATGTGCTTTATTTTCTATCATATTTTGTCCTTTTTCTATAAAAAATTTCAAAATAACCATATGTTTCTCTAGATATTTTCACTTTTAATCTGAAATATGAAAATGCCTTTATTTTCATCATATTTTGTCCTTTTTCTATAAAAATTCAAAAATAACCTTGTTTTCCTTGATATTTTCTCTTTTTTAATCTGAAATATAAAATGTGCTTTATTTTCATCTTATTTTGTCTTTTTTCAATAAAAATGTCAAAATAACCTTGTTTCCCTTGATATTTTCTCTTTTTAATCTGAAATATGAATATGTGCTATATTTTCATCTTATTTTGTTTTTTCAATAAAAAATTTCAAAATAACCTTGTTTCCCTTGATATTTACACTTTTTAATCTGAAACATGAAAATGTTCTTTATTTTCATCTTATTTTGTCTTTTTTCAATAAAAATTTCAAAATAACCTTGTTTCCCTTGATATTTCCTCTTTTTTAATCTGAAATATAAAAATGTGCTTTATTTTCATCTTATTTTGTTTTTTCTCAATAAAAATTTCCAAAAATAACCTTGTTTCCATTGATATTTTCACTTTTTTAATCTGAAATATGAAAATGTGCTTTATTTTTCAACTTATTTTGTCTTTTTCAATAAAAATTTCAAAATAGCCTTGTTTCCCTTGATATTTTCACTTTTTAATCTGAAATATGAAAATGTGCTTTATTTTCATCTTATTTTGTCTTTTTTCAGTAAAAATTTCAAAATAACCTTGTTTCCCTTGATATTTTTTTTTTTTTTAATCTGAAATATAAAAATGTGCTATATATTTCCATCTTATTTTATTTTTCTAATAAAAATTTCAAAATAACCTTGTTTCCTTTGATATTTTCTCTTTTGTCATTTGAAATATAAAAAAATGTGCTTTTATTTTCATCTTATTTGTCTTTTTTTAATAAAAAATTTCCAAAAATAACCTTGTTTCCCTTGATATTTTCACTTTTTAATCTGAAATATGAAAATGTTCTTTATTTTCATCTTATTTTGTCTTTTCTCAATAAAAAATTCTGAAATAACCTTGTTTCCCTTGATATTTTCTCTTTTTAATCAGAAATATAAAAATGTGCTTTATTTTCATCTTATTTTGTCTTTTTTCAATAAAAATGTCAAAATAACCTTTGTTTCCCTTGATATTTTCTCTTTTTTATCTGAAATATGAATATGTGCTATATTTTCATCTTATTTTTGTTTTTTTCAATAAAAAATTTCAAAATAACCTTGTTTCCCTTGATATTTTCACTTTTTTAATCTGAAACAAGAAAATGTTCTTTATTTTCATCTTATTTTGTCTTTTCTCAATAAAAATTTCAAAATAACCTTGTTTCCCTTGATATTTTCTCTTTTTTAATCTGAAATATAAAAATGTGCTTTATTTTCATCTTATTTTGTCTTTTTTTTCAATAAAAATTTCAAAATAACCTTGTTTCCCTTGATATTTTTACATTTAATCTGAAATATAAAAATGTGCTTTATTTTCATCTTATTTTGTCTTTTTTCAGTAAAACATTTCAAAATAACCTTGTTTCCCTTGATATTTTCACTTTTTTAATCTGAAATCAGAAAATGTTCTTTATTTTCATCGTATTTTGTCTTTTCTCAATAAAAAAATTTCAAAATAACCTTGTTTTCCTTGATATTTTCTTTTTTAATCTGAAATATGAAAATGTGCTTTATTTTCATCATATTTTGTCCTTTTTCTAAAAATTTCAAAATAACCATGTTTCAGTAGATATTTTCTCTTTTTTAATCTGAAATATGAAAATGTGCTTTATTTTCAATATTATTTTGTCTTTCAATAAAAAATTTTCAAAATAACCTTGTTTCCCTTGGATATTTCTCTTTTAATCTGAAATATGAAAATGTGCTTTATTTTCATCTTATTTTGTCTTTTCTCAATAAAAATTTCAAAATAACCTTGTTTCCCTTGATATTTCTCTTTTAATCTGAAATATAAAATGTGCTTTATTTTCAACTTATTTTGTCTTTTTCAATAAAAAATTTCAAAATAACCTTGTTTGCCTTGATATTTCCTCTTTTTTTAATCTGAAGCCATTAAAATGTGCTTTATTTTCATCTTATTTTGTCTTTTCTCAATAAAAAAAATTTCAAAATAACCTTGTTTTGATATTTTCTAATTTTTTAATCTGAAATATAAAAATGTGCGTTATTTTCAACTTATTTTGTCTTTTTCAATAAAAAATTTCAAAATAACCTTGTTTCCCTAGATATTTTTACTTTTTTAATCTGAAATATAAAAATGTGCTTTATTTTCTATTTATCTTTATTCTTTTTCAATAAAAATTTCAAAATAACCTTGTTTCCCTTGATATTTTCGCTTTTTTAATCTGAAATATGAAAATGTTCTTTATTTTCTCATCGTATTTTGTCTTTCTCAATAAAAAAATTTCAAAATAACCTTGTTTTCCTTGATATTTTCTCTTTTTTAATCTGAAATATGAAAATGCTTTATTTTTCATCATATTTTGTCCTTTTTCTATAAAAATTTCAAAATAACCATGTTTCAGATATTTTCACTTTTTAATCTGAAATATGAAAATGTGCTTTATTTTCATCATATTTTGTCCTTTTTCTATAAAAATTTCAAAATAACCTTGTTTTCCTTGATATTTTCTCTTTTTTTAATCTGAAATATAAAAATGCTTTTATTTTCATCTTATTTTGTCTTTTTCAATAAAAAATGTCAAAATAACCTTGTTTCCTTGATATTTTCTCTTTTAATCTGAAATATGAATATGTGCTATATTTTCATCTTATTTTGTTTTTTTTCAATAAAAATTTCAAAATAACCTTGTTTCCCTTGATATTTTCACTTTTTTAATCTGAAACATGAAAATGTTCTTTATTTTCATCTTATTTTGTCTTTTTTCAATAAAAATTTCAAAATAACCTTGTTTCCTCGATATTTCCTCTTTTTAATCTGAAATATAAAAAATGTGCTTTATTTTCATCTTATTTTGTTTTTTCTCAATAAAAATTTCAAAATAACCTTGTTTCCATTGATATTTTCACTTTTTTTAATCTGAAATATGAAAATGTGCTTTATTTTCAACTTATTTTGTCTTTTTCAATAAAAATTTCAAAATAGCCTTGTTTCCCTTTGATATTTTCACTTTTTTAATCTGAAATATGAAAATGTAGTTTTTATTTTCATCTTATTTTGTCTTTTTTCAATAAAAAATTTCAAAATAACCTTGTTTCCCTGATATTTTCTCTTTTTTAATCTGAAATATAAAAATGTGCTATATTTTCATCTTATTTTGTCTTTTTTTAATAAAAATTTCAAAATAACCTTGTTTCCCTTGATATTTTTACTTTTTAATCTGAAATATAAAAATGTTCTTTATTTTCATCTTATTTTGTCCTTTCTAAATAAAAAATTTCAAAATAACCTTTTTTTGATTCCCTTGATATTTTCTCTTTTTTAATCTATAAAATATAAAAATGTGCTTTATTTTCAACTTATTTTGTCTTTTTTTCAATAAAAAATTTCAAAATAACCTTGTTTCCCTTGATATTTTTACTTTTTTAATCTGAAATAAAATGTGTTTTCTTTATTTTCATCTTATTTTGTCTTTTTTCAGTAAAAAATTTCAAAATAACCTTGTTTCCCTTGATATTTTTTTTTTTTTTTTTAACTGGAAATATAAAATGTGCTATATTTCCATCTTATTTTGTCTTTTTTTAATAAAAAATTTCAAAAATAACCTTGTTTCCTTTGATATTTTCTCTTTTATTGCCTGAAATATAAAAATGTGCTTTATTTTCATCTTATTTTGTCTTTTTTTAATAAAAATTTCAAATAACCTTGTTTCCCCTTGATATTTTCACTTTTTTTTAATCTGAAATATGAAATGTTCTTTATTTTCATCTTATTTTTGTCTTTTCTCAATAAAAAAAAAAAAAAAAAAAAAAAAAAATTCTCAAAATAAATTGTTTCCCTTGATATTTTCTCTTTTTTAATCAGAAATATAAAAATGTGTTTTTTATTTTCATCTTATTTTGTCTTTTTTCAATAAAAAATGTCAAAATAACCTTTGTTTCCCTTGGGATATTTTCTCTTTAATCTGAAATATGAATATGTGCTATATTTTCATCTTATTTTGTTTTTTTTCAATAAAAATTTCAAAATAACCTTGTTTCCCTTGATATTTTCACTTTTTTAATCTGAAACAAGAAAATGTTCTTTATTTTCATCTTATTTTGTCTTTTCTCAATAAAAAAATTTCAAAATAACCTTGTTTCCTTTGATATTTTCTCTTTTTTCATCTGAAATATAAAAATGTGCTTTATTTTCATCTTATTTTGTCTTTTTTTCAATAAAAAATTTCAAAATAACCTTGTTTCCTTTGATATTTTTACATTTAATCTGAAATATAAAAATGTGCTTTATTTTCATCTTATTTTGTCTTTTTTCAGTAAAACATTTCAAAATAACCTTGTTTCCCTTGATATTTTCACTTTTTTAATCTGAAATCAGAAAATGTTCTTTATTTTCATCGTATTTTGTCTTTTCTCAATAAAAAAATTTCAAAATAACCTTGTTTTCCTTGATATTTTCTCTTTTTTAATCTGAAATATGAAAATGTGCTTTATTTTCATCATATTTTGTCCTTTTTCTATAAAAATTTCAAAATAACCATGTTTCCCTAGATATTTTCTCTTTTTTAATCTGAAATATGAAAATGTGCTTTATTTTCACATTATTTTGTCTTTTTTCAATAAAAATTTCAAAATAACCTTGTTTCCCTTGATATTTTCTCTTTTTTTAATCTGAAATATGAAAATGTGCTTTATTTTCATCTTATTTTGTCTTTTCTCAATAAAAAATTTCAAAATAACCTTGTTTCCCTTGATATTTCTCTTTTTTAATCTGAAATATAAAAATGTGCTTTATTTTCAACTTATTTTGTCTTTTTTCAATAAAAAATTTCAAAATAACCTTGTTTGCCTTGATATTTCCTCTTTTTTAATCTGAAATATTAAAATGTGCTTTATTTTCATCTTATTTTGTCTTTTCTCAATAAAAAATTTCAAAATAACCTTGTTTCCCTTGATATTTTCACTTTTTTAATCTGAAATATAAAAATGTGCGTTATTTTCAACTTATTTTGTCTTTTTCAATAAAAAATTTCAAAATAACCTTGTTTCCCTAGATATTTTTACTTTTTTAATCTGAAATATAAAAATGTGCTTTATTTTCATTTTACTTTGTCTTTTTTCAATAAAAAATTTCAAAATAACCTTGTTTCCCTTGATATTTTCGCTTTTTTAATCTGAAATATGAAAATGTTCTTTATTTTCATCGTATTTTGTCTTTTCTCAATAAAAAAATTTCAAAATAACCTTGTTTTCCTTGATATTTTCTCTTTTTTAATCTGAAATATGAAAATGTGCTTTATTTTCATCATATTTTGTCCTTTTTCTATAAAAATTTCAAAATAACCATGTTTCCCTAGATATTTTCACTTTTTTAATCTGAAATATGAAAATGTGCTTTATTTTCATCATATTTTGTCCTTTTTCTATAAAAATTTCAAAATAACCTTGTTTTCCTTGATATTTTCTCTTTTTTAATCTGAAATATAAAAATGTGCTTTATTTTCATCTTATTTTGTCTTTTTTCAATAAAAAATGTCAAAATAACCTTGTTTCCCTTGATATTTTCTCTTTTTTAATCTGAAATATGAATATGTGCTATATTTTCATCTTATTTTGTTTTTTTTCAATAAAAAATTTCAAAATAACCTTGTTTCCCTTGATATTTTCACTTTTTTAATCTGAAACATGAAAATGTTCTTTATTTTCATCTTATTTTGTCTTTTTTCAATAAAAAATTTCAAGATAACCTTGTTTCCGTTGATATTTCCTCTTTTTTAATCTGAAATATAAAAATGTGCTTTATTTTCATCTTATTTTGTTTTTTCTCAATAAAAAATTTCAAAATAACCTTGTTTCCATTGATATTTTCACTTTTTTAATCTGAAATATGAAAATGTGCTTTATTTTCAACTTATTTTGTCTTTTTCAATAAAAAATTTCAAAATAGCCTTGTTTCCCTTGATATTTTTACTTTTTTAATCTGAAATATAAAAATGTTCTTTATTTTCATCTTATTTTGTCCTTTCTAAATAAAAAATTTCAAAATAACCTTGTTTCCCTTGATATTTTCTCTTTTTTAATCTAAAATATAAAAATGTGCTTTATTTTCAACTTATTTTGTCTTTTTTCAATAAAAAATTTCAAAATAAGGTTATTTTGAAATTTTTTGATATTTTTACTTTTTTAATCTGAAATATAAAAATGTGCTTTATTTTCATCTTATTTTGTCTTTTTTCAGTAAAAAATTTCAAAATAACCTTGTTTCCCTTGATATTTTTTTTTTTAATCTGAAATATAAAAATGTGCTATATTTCCATCTTATTTTGTCTTTTTTTAATAAAAAATTTCAAAATAACCTTGTTTCCCTTGATATTTTTTCTTTTGTCATTTGAAATATAAAAATGTGCTTTATTTTCATCTTATTTTGTCTTTTTTTAATAAAAAATTTCAAAATAACCTTGTTTCCCTTGATATTTTCACTTTTTTAATCTGAAATATGAAAATGTTCTTTATTTTCATCTTATTTTGTCTTTTCTCAATAAAAAATTTCAAAATAACCTTGTTTCCCTTGACATTTTCTCTTTTTTAATCTGAAATATAAAAATGTGCTTTATTTTCATCTTATTTTGTCTTTTTTCAATAAAAAATTTCAAAATAACCTTGTTTCCTTTGATATTTTTACATTTAATCTGAAATATAAAAATGTGCTTTATTTTCATCTTATTTTGTCTTTTTTCAGTAAAACATTTCAAAATAACCTTGTTTCCCTTGATATTTTCACTTTTTTAATCTGAAATCAGAAAATGTTCTTTATTTTCATCGTATTTTGTCTTTTCTCAATAAAAAAATTTCAAAATAACCTTGTTTTCCTTGATATTTTCTCTTTTTTAATCTGAAATATGAAAATGTGCTTTATTTTCATCATATTTTGTCCTTTTTCTATAAAAATTTCAAAATAACCATGTTTCCCTAGATATTTTCTCTTTTTTAATCTGAAATATGAAAATGTGCTTTATTTTCACATTATTTTGTCTTTTTTCAATAAAAAATTTCAAAATAACCTTGTTTCCCTTGATATTTTCTCTTTTTTAATCTGAAATATGAAAATGTGCTTTATTTTCATCTTATTTTGTCTTTTCTCAATAAAAAATTTCAAAATAACCTTGTTTCCCTTGATATTTCTCTTTTTTTAATCTGAAATATAAAAATGTGTTTTATTTTCAACTTATTTTGTCTTTTTTCAATAAAAATTTCAAAATAACCTTGTTTCCCTTGATATTTCCTTTTTTTTAATCTGAAATATTAAAATGTGCTTCATTTTCATCTTATTTTGTCTTTTCTCAATAAAAAATTTCAAAATAACCTTGTTTCCCTAGATATTTTCACTTTTTTAATCTGAAATATAAAAATGTGCTTTTTATTTTCATTTTACTTTGTCTTTTTTCAATAAAAAATTTCAAAAATAACCTTGTTTCCCTAGATATTTTTACTTTTTTAATCTGAAATATAAAAATGTGCTTTATTTTCATTTTACTTTGTCTTTTTTCAATAAAAATTTCAAAATAACCTTGTTTCCCTTGATATTTTCTCTTTTTTTAATCTGAAACATGAAAATGTTCTTTATTTTCATCTTATTTTGTCTTTTTTCAATAAAAATTTCAAAATAACCTTGTTTCCCTTGATATTTTTCTTTTTTAATCTGAAATATGAAAATGTGCTTTATTTTCATCTTATTTTGTCTTTTCCCAATAAAAATTTCAAAATAACCTTGTTTCCGTTGATATTTTCACTTTTTTAATCTGAAATATGAAAATGTGTTTTATTTTCATCTTATTTTATCTTTTCTCAATAAAAAATTTTAAAAATAACGTTGTTTCCCTTGATATATTCACTTTTTTAATCTGAAATATTAAATGTGCTTTATTTCTATCTTATTTTGTCTTTTCAATAAAAAATTTTAAAATAACGTTTTCCCTTGATATATTCACTTTTTTTAATCTGAATTATGAAAATGTGCTTTATTTTCATCTTATTTTGTCTTTTATCAATAAGAAATTTCAAAATAACCTTGTTTCCCTTGATATTTTCACTTTTCTCATCTGAAATATGAAAATGTGCTTTATTTTCATCTTATTTTGTCTTTTTTTAAATAAAAATTTCAAAAATAACCTTGTTTCCCTTGATATTTTCTCTTTTTTAATCTGAAATATGTAAATGTTCTTTATTTTCATCTTATTTTGTCTTTTCTCAATAAAAAAAATTTCAAAATAACCTTGTTTCCCTTGATATTTTCTCTTTTTTAATCAGAAATATAAAAATGTGCTTTATTTTCATCTTATTTTGTCTTTTTTCAATAAAAAATGTCAAAAATAACCTTGTTTCCCTTGATATTTTCTCTTTTTTAATCTGAAATATGAATATGTGTTATATTTTCATCTTATTTTGTTTTTTCAATAAAAATTTCAAAATAACCTTGTTTCCCTTGATATTTTCACTTTTTTAATCTGAAACATGAAAATGTTCTTTATTTTCATCTTATTTTGTCTTTTTCAATAAAAAATTTCAAAATAACCTTGTTTCCCTTGATATTTTCTCTTTTTTAAACTGAAATATAAAAATGTGCTTTATTTTCATCTTATTTTGTCTTTTTCAATAAAAATTTCAAAATAACCTTTGTTTCCCTTTATATTTCCTCTTTTTTAATCTGAAATATAAAAATGTGCTTTATTTTCATCTTATTTTGTTTTTTCTCAATAAAAATTTCAAAAATAACCTTGTTTCCCCGAATATTTTCACTTTTTAATCTGAAATATGAAAATGTTCTTTATTTTCATCTTATTTTGTCTTTTCTCAATAAAAAAATTTCAAAATAACCTTGTTTCCCTTGACATTTTCTCTTTTAATCTGAAATATAAAAATGTGCTTTTTATTTTCATCTTATTTTTGTCTTTTTTCAATAAAAATTTCAAAATAACCTTGTTTCCTTTGATATTTTTACATTTAATCTGAAATATAAAAATGTGCTTTATTTTCATCTTATTTTGTCTTTTTTCAGTAAAACATTTCAAAAATAACCTTGTTTCCCTTGGATATTTTCACTTTTTAATCTGAAATCAGAAAATGTTCTTTATTTTCATCGTATTTGTCTTTTCTCAATAAAAATTTCAAAAATAACCTTGTTTTCCTTGATATTTTCTCTTTAATCTGAAATATGAAAATGTGCTTTATTTTCATCATATTTTGTCCTTTTTCTATAAAAATTTCAAAATAACCATGTTTCCCTAGATATTTTCTCTTTTTTAATCTGAAATATGAAAATGTGCTTTATTTTCACATTATTTTGTCTTTTTTCAATAAAAAATTTCAAAATAACCTTGTTTCCCTTGATATTTTCTCTTTTTTTAATCTGAAATATGAAAATGTGCTTTATTTTCATCTTATTTTGTCTTTTCTCAATAAAAAATTTCAAAATAACCTTGTTTCCCTTGGATATTTTCTCTTTTTTAATCTGAAATATAAAAATGTGTTTTATTTTCAACTTATTTTGTCTTTTTTCAATAAAAAATTTCAAAATAACCTTGTTTGCCTTGATATTTCCTTTTTTTAATCTGAAATATTAAAATGTGCTTTATTTTCATCTTATTTTGTCTTTTCTCAATAAAAAATTTCAAAATAACCTTGTTTCCCTTGATATTTTCACTTTTTTTAATCTGATATATAAAAATGTGCGTTATTTTCAACTTATTTTGTCTTTTTCAATAAAGATTTCAAAATAACCTTGTTTCCCTAGATATTTTTACTTTTTAATCTGAAATATAAAAATGTGCTTTATTTTCATTTTGCTGTCTTTTTTCAATAAAAAATTTCAAAATAACCTTGTTTCCCTTGATATTTTCTCTTTTTTAATCTGAAACATGAAAATGTTCTTTATTTTCATCTTATTTTTTGTCTTTTTTCAATAAAAAATTTCAAAATAACCCTTGTTTCCCTTGATATTTTCTCTTTTTTAATCTGAAATATGAAAATATGCTTTATTTCATCTTATTTTGTCTTTCCCAATAAAAATTTCAAAATAACCTTGTTTCCGTTGATATTTTCACTTTTTAATCTGAAATATGAAAATGTGCTTTATTTTCATCTTATTTTGTC
The DNA here is from genome assembly GCA_037127315.1 of Ascarosepion bandense. Taxonomy (NCBI): domain Eukaryota; kingdom Metazoa; phylum Mollusca; class Cephalopoda; order Sepiida; family Sepiidae; genus Ascarosepion; species Ascarosepion bandense. Next base: position 22,208 of record JBBBDQ010003797.1, on the reverse strand, counting down.
TTTTCTCAATAAAATTTAAATAACGTTGTTTCCCTTGATATATTCACTTTTTAATCTGAAATAAAATGTGCTTTATTTTCATCTTATTTTGTCTTTTTTCAATAAAAATTTTAAAATAACGTTTTCCCTTGATATATTCACTTTTTTAATCTGAATTATGAAAATGTGCTTTATTTTCATCTTATTTTGTCTTTTATCAATAAGAAATTTCAAAATGGCCTTGTTTCCCTTGATATTTTCACTTTTCTCATCTGAAATATGAAAATGTGCTTTATTTTCATCTTATTTTGTCTTTTTTTTAAATAAAAATTTCAAAATAACCTTGTTTCCCTTGATATTTTCTCTTTTTTAATCTGAAATATGTAAATGTTCTTTATTTTCATCTTATTTTGTCTTTTCTCAATAAAAAGAATTTCAAAATAACCTTGTTTCCCTTGATATTTTCTCTTTTTTAATCAGAAATATAAAAATGTGCTTTATTTTCATCTTATTTTGTCTTTTTTCAATAAAAAATGTCAAAATAACCTTGTTTCCCTTGATATTTTCTCTTTTTTAATCTGAAATATGAATATGTGCTATATTTTCATCTTATTTTGTTTTTTCAATAAAAAATTTCAAAATAACCTTGTTTCCCTTGATATTTTCACTTTTTTAATCTGAAACATGAAAATGTTCTTTATTTCATCTTATTTTGTCTTTTCTCAATAAAATTTCAAAATAACCTTGTTTCCCTTGATATTTTCTCTTTTTTAAACTGAAATATAAAAATGTGCTTTATTTTCATCTTATTTTGTCTTTTTCAATAAAAAATTTCAAAATAACCTTGTTTCCCTTGATATTTCCTCTTTTTTAATCTGAAATATAAAAATGTGCTTTATTTTCATCTTATTTTGTTTTTTTTCTCAATAAAAAATTTCAAAATAACCTTGTTTCCATTGATATTTTTCACTTTTTAATCTGAAATATGAAAATATGCTTTATTTTCATCTTATTTTGTCTTTTTTCAATAAAAAATTTCAAAATAACCTTGTTTCCCTTGATATTTTCTCTTTTTTAATCTGAAACATGAAAATGTTCTTTATTTTCATCTTATTTTACAATCTTTTTTCAATAAAAAATTTCAATAACCTTGTTTCCCTTGATATTTTCTCTTTTTTAATCTGAAATGAAAATGTGCTTTATTTTCATCTTATTTTGTCTTTTCCCAATAAAAAATTTCAAAATAACCTTGTTTCCCTTGATATTTTCACTTTTTTAATCTGAAATATGAAAATGTGCTTTATTTTTCATCTTATTTTGTCTTTTTTCAATAAAAAATTTTAAAATAACGTTGTTTCCCTTGATATATTCACTTTTTTAATCTGAAATATTAAGATGTGCTTTATTTTAATGCTTATTTTGTCTTTTTTCAATAAAAAATTTTTAAAATAACGTTTTCCCTTGATATATTCCACTTTTTTAATCTGAATTATGAAAATGTAACATTTTTTCATCTTATTTTGTCTTTTATCAATAAAGAGATTTCAAAATAACCTTGTTTCCCTTGATATTTTCACTTTTGTCATCTGAAATATGAAAATGTGCTTTATTTTCATCTTATTTTGTCTTTTTTTAAATAAAAAATTTCAAAATAACCTTGTTTCCCTTGATATTTTCTCTTTTTTAATCTGAAATATGTAAATGTTCTTTATTTTCATCTTATTTTGTCTTTTCTCAATAAAAAATTTCAAAATAACCTTGTTTCCCTTGATATTTTCTCTTTTTTAATCAGAAATATAAAAATGTGCTTTATTTTCATCTTATTTTGTCTTTTTTCAATAAAAAATTTCAAAATAACCTTGTTTCCCTTGATATTTTCTCTTTTTTAATCTGAAATATGAATATGTGCTATATTTTCATCTTATTTTGTTTTTTTTCAATAAAAAATTTCAAAATAACCTTGTTTCCCTTGATATTTTCACTTTTTTAATCTGAAACATGAAAATGTTCTTTATTTTCATCTTATTTTGTCTTTTCTCAATAAAAAATTTCAAAATAACCTTGTTTCCCTTGATATTTTCTCTTTTTTAAACTGAAATATAAAAATGTGCTTTATTTTCATCTTATTTTGTCTTTTTTCAATAAAAAATTTCAAAATAACCTTGTTTCCCTTGATATTTCCTCTTTTTTAATCTGAAATACAAAAATGTGCTTTATTTTCATCTTATTTTGTTTTTTCTCAATAAAAAATTTCAAAATAACCTTGTTTCCATTGATATTTTCACTTTTTTAATCTGAAATATGAAAATGTGCTTTATTTTCAACTTATTTTGTCTTTTTCAATAAAAAATTTCAAAATAACCTTGTTTCCCTTGATATTTTCACTTTTTTAATCTGAAATATGAAAATGTGCTTTATTTTCATCTGATTTTGTCTTTTTTCAATAAAAAATGTCAAAATAACCTTGTTACCCTTGATATTTTCTCTTTTTTAATCTGAAATATGAATATGTGCTATATTTTCATCTTATTTTGTTTTTTTTCAATAAAAAATTTCAAAATAACCTTGTTTCCCTTGATATTTTCACTTTTTTAATCTGAAACATTAAAATGTTCTTTATTTTCATCTTATTTTGTCTTTTCTCAATAAAAAATTTCAAAATAACCTTGTTTCCCTTGATATTTTCTCTTTTTTAAACTGAAATATAAAAATGTGCTTTATTTTCATCTTATTTTGTCTTTTTTCAATAAAAAATTTCAAAATAACCTTGTTTCCCTTGATATTTCCTCTTTTTAATCTGAAATATAAAAATGTGCTTTATTTTCATCTTATTTTGTTTTTTCTCAATAAAAAATTTCAAAATAACCTTATTTCCATTGATATTTTCACTTTTTTAATCTGAAATATGAAAATGTGCTATATTTTCAACTTATTTTGTCTTTTTCAATAAAAAATTTCAAAATAACCTTGTTTCCCTTGATATTTTCACTTTTTTAATCTGAAATATGAAAATGTGCTTTATTTTCATCTTATTTTGTCTTTTTTCAATAAAAAATTTCAAAATAACCTTGTTTCCCTTGATATTTTCTCTTTTTTAATCTGAAATATAAAAATGTGCTATATTTTCATCTTATTTTGTCTTTTTTTAATAAAAAATTTCAAAATAACCTTGTTTCCCTTGATATTTTTACTTTTTTAATCTGAAATATAAAAATGTTCTTTATTTTCATCTTATTTTGTCCTTTCTAAATAAAAAATTTCAAAATAACCTTGTTTCCCTTGATATTTTCTCTTTTTTAATCTGAAATATAAAAATGTGCTTTATTTTCAACTTATTTTGTCTTTTTTCAATAAAAAATTTCAAAATAACCTTGTTTCCCTTGATATTTTGACTTTTTTAATCTGAAATATAAAAATGTGCTTTATTTTCATCTTATTTTGTCTTTTTTCAGTAAAAAATTTCAAAATAACCTTGTTTCCCTTGATATTTTTTCTTTTTTAATCTGAAATATAAAAATGTGCTACATTTCCATCTTATTTTGTCTTTTTTTAATAAAAAATTTCAAAATAACCTTGTTTCCCTTGATATTTTCACTTTTTTAATCTGAAATATGAAAATGTTCTTTATTTTCATCTTATTTAGTCCTTTCTCAATAGAAAATTTCAAAATAACCTTGTTTCCCTTGATATTTTCTCTTTTTGAATCTGAAATATAAAAATGTGCTTTATTTTCAAATTATTTTGTCTTTTTTCAATAAAAAACTTCAAAATAACCTTGTTTCCCTTGATATTTTCTCTTTTGTCATTTGAAATATAAAAATGTGCTATATTTTCATCTTATTTTGTCTTTTTTTAATAAAAAATTTCAAAATAACCTTGTTTCCCTTGATATTTTCACTTTTTTAATCTGAAATATGAAAATGTTCTTTATTTTCATCTTATTTTGTCTTTTCTCAATAAAAAATTTCAAAATAACCTTGTTTCCCTTGATATTTTCTCTTTTTTAATCAGAAATATAAAAATGTGCTTTATTTTCATCTTATTTTGTCTTTTTTCAATAAAAAATTTCAAAATAACCTTGTTTCCCTTGATATTTCCTCTTTTTTAATCTGAAATATAAAAATGTGCTTTATTTTCATCTTATTTTGTTTTTTCTCAATAAAAAATTTCAAAATAACCTTGTTTCCGTTGATATTTGAACTTTTTTAATCTGAAATATGAAAATGTGCTTTATTTTCAACTTATTTTGTCTTTTTCAATAAAAAGTTTCAAAATAACCTTGTTTCCCTTGATATTTTCTCTTTTTTTAATCTGAAATATGAAAATGTGCTTTATTTTCAACTTATTTTGTCTTTTTCAATAAAAAATTTCAAAATAACCTTGTTTCCCTTGATATTTTCACTTTTTTAATCTGAAATATGAAAATGTGCTTTATTTTCATCTTATTTTGTCTTTTTTCAATAAAAAATTTCAAAATAACCTTGTTTCCCTTGATATTTTCTCTTTTTTAATCTGAAATATAAAAATGTGCTATATTTTCATCTTATTTTGTCTTTTTTTAATAAAAAATTTCAAAATAACCTTGTTTCCCTTGATATTTTTACTTTTTTAATCTGAAATATAAAAATGTTCTTTATTTTCATCTTATTTTGTCCTTTCTAAATAAAAAATTTCAAAATAACCTTGTTTCCCTTGATATTTTCTCTTTTTTAATCTGAAATATAAAAATGTGCTTTATTTTCAACTTATTTTGTCTTTTTTCAATAAAAAATTTCAAAATAACCTTGTTTCCCTTGATATTTTTACTTTTTTAATCTGAAATATAAAAATGTGCTTTATTTTCATCTTATTTTGTCTTTTTTCAGTAAAAAATTTCAAAATAACCTTGTTTCCCTTGATATTTTTTCTTTTTTAATCTGAAATATAAAAATGTGCTATATTTCCATCTTATTTTGTCTTTTTTTAATAAAAAATTTCAAAATAACCTTGTTTCCCTTGATATTTTCACTTTTTTAATCTGAAATATGAAAATGTTCTTTATTTTCATCTTATTTTGTCCTTTCTCAATAAAAAATTTCAAAATAACCTTGTTTCCCTTGATATTTTCTCTTTTTTAATCTGAAATATAAAAATGTGCTTTATTTTCAACTTATTTTGTCTTTTTTCAATAAAAAATTTCAAAATAACCTTGTTTCCCTTGATATTTTTACTTTTTTAATCTGAAATATAAAAATGTGCTTTATTTTCATCTTATTTTGTCTTTTTTCAGTAAAAAATTTCAAAATAACCTTGTTTCCCTTGATATTTTCACTTTTTCAATCTGAAATCATAAAATATTCTTTATTTTCATCTTATTTTGTCTTTTCTCAATAAAAAAAATTCAAAATAACCTTGTTTCCCTTGATATTTTCTCTTTTTTAATCTGAAATTTGAAAATGTGCTTTATTTTCATCATATTTTGTCCTTTTTCTATAAAAATTTCAAAATAACCATGTTTCCCTAGATATTTTCACTTTTTTAATCTGAAATATGAAAATGTGCTTTATTTTCATCTTATTTTGTCTTTTTTCAATAAAAAATTTCAAAATAACCTTGTTTCCCTTGATATTTTCTCTTTTTTAATCTGAAATATGAAAATGTGCTTTATTTTCATCTTATTTTGTCTTTTCTCAATAAAAAATTTCAAAATAACATTGTTTCCCTTGATTTTTTTACTTTTTTATTTGAAATATAAAAATGTGCTTTATTTTCATTTTATTTCGTCTTTTTTCAATAAAAAATTTCAAAATAACCTTGTTTCCCTTGATATTTTCACTTTTTTAATCTGAAATATGAAAATGTGCTTTATTTTCATCTTATTTTGTCTTTTTTCAAAAAAAAATTTCAAAATAACCTTGTTTCCCTTGATATTTTCTCTTTTTTAATCTGAAATATAAAAATGTGCTATATTTTCATCTTATTTTGTCTTTTTTTAATAAAAAATTTCAAAATAACCTTGTTTCCCTTGATATTTTTACTTTTTTAATCTGAAATATAAAAATGTTCTTTATTTTCATCTTATTTTGTCCTTTCTAAATAAAAAATTTCAAAATAACCTTGTTTCCCTTGATATTTTCTCTTTTTTAATCTGAAATATAAAAATGTGCTTTATTTTCAACTTATTTTGTCTTTTTTCAATAAAAAATTTCAAAATAACCTTGTTTCCCTTGATATTTTTACTTTTTTAATCTGAAATATAAAAATGTGCTTTATTTTCATCTTATTTTGTCTTTTTTCAGTAAAAAATTTCAAAATAACCTTGTTTCCCTTGATATTTTTTCTTTTTTAGTCTGAAATATAAAAATGTGCTATATTTCCATCTTATTTTGTCTTTTTTTAATAAAAAATTTCAAAATAACCTTGTTTCCCTTGATATTTTCACTTTTTTAATCTGAAATATGAAAATGTTCTTTATTTTCATCTTATTTTGTCCTTTCTCAATAAAAAATTTCAAAATAACCTTGTTTCCCTTGATATTTTCTCTTTTTTAATCTGAAATATAAAAATGTGCTTTATTTTCAACTTATTTTGTCTTTTTTCAATAAAAAATTTCAAAATAACCTTGTTTCCCTTGATATTTTTACTTTTTTAATCTGAAATATAAAAATGTGCTTTATTTTCATCTTATTTTGTCTTTTTTCAGTAAAAAATTTCAAAATAACCTTGTTTCCCTTGATATTTTCACTTTTTCAATCTGAAATCATAAAATATTCTTTATTTTCATCTTATTTTGTCTTTTCTCAATAAAAAAAATTCAAAATAACCTTGTTTCCCTTGATATTTTCTCTTTTTTAATCTGAAATTTGAAAATGTGCTTTATTTTCATCATATTTTGTCCTTTTTCTATAAAAATTTCAAAATAACCATGTTTCCCTAGATATTTTCACTTTTTTAATCTGAAATATGAAAATGTGCTTTATTTTCATCTTATTTTGTCTTTTTTCAATAAAAAATTTCAAAATAACCTTGTTTCCCTTGATATTTTCTCTTTTTTTAATCTGAAATATGAAAATGTGCTTTATTTTCATCTTATTTTGTCTTTTCTCAATAAAAAATTTCAAAATAACCTTGTTTCCCTTGATATTTTTACTTTTTTATTTGAAATATAAAAATGTGCTTTATTTTCATTTTATTTCGTCTTTTTTCAATAAAAAATTTCAAAATAACCTTGTTTCCCTTGATATTTTCACTTTTTTAATCTGAAATATGAAAATGTGCTTTATTTTCATCTTATTTTGTCTTTTTTCAAAAAAAAATTTCAAAATAACCTTGTTTCCCTTGATATTTTCTCTTTTTTAATCTGAAATATGAAAATGTGCTTTATTTTCATCTTGTTTTGTCTTTTCTCAATAAAAAATTTCAAAATAACCTTGTTTCCCTTGATATTTTCTCTTTTTTAATCTGAAATATAAAAATGTGCTTTATTTTCAACTTATTTTGTATTTTTTCAATAATAAATTTGAAAATAACCTTGTTTCCCTTGATATTTCCTCTTTTTTAATCTGAAATATAAAAATGTGCTTTATTTTCATCTTATTTTGTCCTTTCTCAATAAAAAATTTCAAAATAACCTTGTTTCCCTTGATATTTTTTCTTTTTTAATCTGAAATATAAAAATGTGCTTCATTTGCAACTTATTTTGTCTTTTTTCAATAAAAAATTTCAAAATAACCTTGTTTCCCTTGATATTTTCACTTTTTTAATCTGAAATATAAAAATGTGCTTTATTTTCATCTTATTTTGTCTTTTTTCAGTAAAAAATTTCAAAATAACCTTGTTTCCCTTGATATTTTCTCTTTTTTAATCTGAAATATAAAAATGTGCTATATTTTCATCTTATTTTGTCTTTTTTTAATAAAAAATTTCAAAATAACCTTGTTTCCCTTGATATTTTCACTTTTTTAATCTGAAATATGAAAATGTTCTTTATTTTCATCTTATTTTGTCTTTTCTCAATAAAAAATTTCAAAATAACCTTGTTTCCCTTGATATTTTCTCTTTTTTAATCTGAAATATAAAAATGTGCTTTATTTTCAACTTATTTTGTCTTTTTCAATAAAAAATTTCAAAATAACCTTGTTTCCCTAGATATTTTTACTTTTTTAATCTGAAATATGAAAATGTTCTTTATTTTCATCTTATTTTGTCTTTTTTTAATAAAAAATTTCAAAATAACCTTGTTTCCGTTGACATTTTCACTTTTTAATCTGAAATCAGAAAATGTTCTTTATTTTCATCTTATTTTGTATTTTTTCAATAAAAAATTTCAAAATAACCTTGTTTCCCTTGATATTTTCTCTTTTTTAATCTGAAATATGAAAATGTGCTTTACTTTCATCTTATTTTGTCTTTTCTCAATAAAAAATTTCAAAATAACCTTGTTTCCCTTGATATTTTCACTTTTTTAATCTGAAATATGAAAATGTGCTTTATTTTCATCTTATTTTGTCTTTTTTCAATAAAAAATTTTAAAATAACGTTGTTTCCCTTGATATATTCACTTTTTTAATCTGAAATATTAAAATGTGCTTTATTTTCATCTTATTTTGTCTTTTTTCAATAAAAATTTTAAATTAACGTTGTTTCCCTTGATATATTCACTTTTTTAATCTGAATTATGAAAATGTGCTTTATTTTCATCTTATTTTGTCTTTTAACAATAAGAAATTTCAAAATAACCTTGTTTCCCTTGATATTTTCACTTTTGTCATCTGAAATATGAAAATGTGCTTTATTTTCATCTTATTTTGTCTTTTTTTAAATAAAAAATTTCAAAATAACCTTGTTTCCCTTGATATTTTCTCTTTTTTAATCTGAAATATGTAAATGTTCTTTATTTTCATCTTATTTTGTATTTTCTCAATAAAAAATTTCAAAATAACCTTGTTTCCCTTGATATTTTCTCTTTTTTAATCAGAAATATAAAAATGTGCTTTATTTTCATCTTATTTTGTCTTTTTTCAATAAAAAATTTCAAAATAACCTTGTTTCCCTTGATATTTCCTCTTTTTTAATCTGAAATATAAAAATGTGCTTTATTTTCATCTTATTTTGTTTTTTCTCAATAAAAAATTTCAAAATAACCTTGTTTCCGTTGATATTTTCACTTTTTTAATCTGAAATATGAAAATGTGCTTTATTTTCAACTTATTTTGTCTTTTTCAATAAAAAATTTCAAAATAACCTTGTTTCCCTTGATATTTTCACTTTTTTAATCTGAAATATGAAAATGTGCTTTATTTTCAACTTATTTTGTCTTTTTCAATAAAAAAATTCAAAATAACCTTGTTTCCCTTGATATTTTCACTTTTTTAATCTGAAATATGAAAATGTTCTTTATTTTCATCTTATTTTGTCTTTTTTCAATAAAAAATTTCAAAATAACCTTGTTTCCCTTGATATTTTCTCTTTTTTAATCTGAAATATAAAAATGTGCTTATATTTTCATCTTATTTTGTCTTTTTTTAATAAAAAATTTCAAAATAACCTTGTTTCCCTTGATATTTCCTCTTTTTAATCTGAAATATAAAAATGTTCTTTATTTTCATCTTATTTTGTCCTTTCTAAATAAAAAATTTCAAAATAACCTTGTTTCCCTTGATATTTTCTCTTTTTTAATCTGAAATATAAAAATGTGCTTTATTTTCAACTTATTTTGTCTTTTTTCAATAAAAAATTTCAAAATAACCTTGTTTCCCTTGATATTTTTACTTTTTTAATCTGAAATATAAAAATGTGCTTTATTTTCATCTTATTTTGTCTTTTTTCAGTAAAAAATTTCAAAATAACCTTGTTTCCCTTGATATTTTTTCTTTTTTAATCTGAAATATAAAAATGTGCTATATTTCCATCTTATTTTGTCTTTTTTTAATAAAAAATTTCAAAATAACCTTGTTTCCCTTGATATTTTCTCTTTTTTTAATCTGAAATATGAAAATGTTCTTTATTTTCATCTTATTTTGTCCTTTCTCAATAAAAAATTTCAAAATAACCTTGTTTCCCTTGATATTTTCTCTTTTTTAATCTGAAATATAAAAATGTGCTTTATTTTCAACTTATTTTGTCTTTTTTCAATAAAAAATTTCAAAATAACCTTGTTTCCCTTGATATTTTTACTTTTTTAATCTGAAATATAAAAATGTGCTTTATTTTCATCTTATTTTGTCTTTTTTCAGTAAAAAATTTCAAAATAACCTTGTTTCCCTTGATATTTTCACTTTTTTAATCTGAAATCAGAAAATGTTCTTTATTTTCAACTTATTTTGTCTTTTCTCAATAAAAAAAATTCAAAATAACCTTGTTTCCCTTGATATTTTCTCTTTTTTAATCTGAAATTTGAAAATGTGCTCTATTTTCATCATATTTGGTCCTTTTTCTATAAAAAATTTCAAAATAACCATGTTTCCCTAGATATTTTCACTTTTTTAATCTGAAATATGAAAATGTGCTTTATTTTCATCTTATTTTGTCTTTTTTCAATAAAAAATTTCAAAATAACCTTGTTTCCCTTGATATTTTCTCTTTTTTAATCTGAAATATGAAAATGTGCTTTATTTTCATCTTATTTTGTCTTTTCTCAATAAAAAATTTCAAAATAACCTTGTTTCCCTTGATTTTTTTACTTTTTTCATTTGAAATATAAAAATGTGCTTTATTTTCATTTTATTTTGTCTTTTTTCAATAAAAAATTTCAAAATAACCTTGTTTCCCTTGATATTTTCACTTTTTTAATCTGAAATATGAAAATGTGCTATATTTTCATCTTATTTTGTCTTTTTTCAAAAAAAAATTTCAAAATAACCTTGTTTCCCTTGATATTTTCTCTTTTTTAATCTGAAATATGAAAATGTGCTTTATTTTCATCTTATTTTGTCTTTTCTCAATAAAAAATTTCAAAATAACCTTGTTTCCCTTGATATTTTCTCTTTTTTAATCTGAAATATAAAAATGTGCTTTATTTTCAACTTATTTTGTCTTTTTTCAATAATAAATTTGAAAATAACCTTGTTTCCCTTGATATTTCCTCTTTTTTAATCTGAAATATAAAAATGTGCATTATTTTCATCTTATTTTGTCCTTTCTCAATAAAAAATTTCAAAATAACCTTGTTTCCCTTGATATTTTCTCTTTTTTAATCTGAAATATAAAAATGTGCTTCATTTGCAATTTATTTTGTCTTTTTTCAATAAAAAATTTCAAAATAACCTTGTTTCCCTTGATATTTTCACTTTTTTAATCTGAAATATAAAAATGTGCTTTATTTTCATCTTATTTTGTCTTTTTTCAGTAAAAAATTTCAAAATAACCTTGTTTCCCTTGATATTTTCTCTTTTTTAATCTGAAATATAAAAATGTGCTATATTTTCATCTTATTTTGTCTTTTTTTAATAAAAAATTTCAAAATAACATTGTTTCCCTTGATATTTTCACTTTTTTAATCTGAAATATGAAAATGTTCTTTATTTTCATCTTATTTTGTCCTTTCTCAATAAAAAATTTCAAAATAACCTTGTTTCCCTTGATATTTTCTCCTTTTTAATCTGAAATATAAAAATGTGCTATATTTTCATCTTATTTTGTCTTTTTTTAATAAAAAATTTCAAAATAACATTGTTTCCCTTGATATTTTCACTTTTTTAATCTGAAATATGAAAATGTTCTTTATTTTCAACTTATTTTGTCTTTTTTCAATAAAAAAATTTCAAAATAACCTTGTTTCCCTTGATATTTTTACTTTTTTAATCTGAAATATAAAAATGTGCTTTATTTTCATCTTATTTTGTCTTTTTTCAGTAAAAAATTTCAAAATAACCTTGTTTCCCTTGATATTTTCACTTTTTTAATCTGAAATCAGAAAATGTTCTTTATTTTCATCTTATTTTGTCTTTTCTCAATAAAAAAAATTGAAAATAACCTTGTTTCCCTTGATATTTTCTCTTTTTTAATCTGAAATTTGAAAATGTGCTTTATTTTCATCATATTTTGTCCTTTTTCTATAAAAATTTCAAAATAACCATGTTTCCCTAGATATTTTCACTTTTTTAATCTGAAATATGAAAATGTGCTTTATTTTCATCTTATTTTGTCTTTTTTCAATAAAAAATTTCAAAATAACCTTGTTTCCCTTGATATTTTCTCTTTTTTAATCTGAAATATGAAAATGTGCTTTATTTTCATCTTATTTTGTCTTTTCTCAATAAAAAATTTCAAAATAACCTTGTTTCCCTTGATGTTTTTACTTTTTTCATTTGTAATATAAAAATGTGCTTTATTTTCATTTTATTTTGTCTTTTTTCAATAAAAAATTTCAAAATAACCTTGTTTCCCTTGATATTTTCACTTTTTTAATCTGAAATATGAAAATGTGCTTTATTTTCATCTTATTTTGTCTTTTTTCAAAAAAAAATTTCAAAATAACCTTGTTTCCCTTGATATTTTCTCTTTTTTAATCTGAAATATGAAAATGTGCTTTATTTTCATCTTATTTTGTTTTTTCTCAATAAAAAATTTAAAAATAACCTTGTTTCCCTTGATATTTTCTCTTTTTTAATCTGAAATATAAAAATGTGCTTTATTTTCAACTTATTTTGTCTTTTTTCAATAATAAATTTGAAAATAACCTTGTTTCCCTTGATATTTCCTCTTTTTTAATCTGAAATATAAAAATGTGCTTTATTTTCATCTTATTTTGTCCTTTCTCAATAAAAAATTTCAAAATAACCTTGTTTCCCTTGATATTTTCTCTTTTTTAATCTGAAATATAAAAATGTGCTATATTTTCATCTTATTTTGTCTTTTTTTAATAAAAATTTCAAAATAACATTGTTTCCCTTGATATTTTCACTTTTTTAATCTGAAATATGAAAATGTTCTTTATTTTCATCTTATTTTGTCCTTTCTCAATAAAAAATTTCAAAATAACCTTGTTTCCCTTGATATTTTCTCTTTTTTAATCTGAAATATAAAAATGTGCTTTTTTTTCAACTTATTTTGTCTTTTTTCAATAAAAAATTTCAAAATAACCTTGTTTCCCTTGATATTTTTACTTTTTTAATCTGAAATATAAAAATGTGCTTTATTTTCATCTTATTTTGTCTTTTTTCAGTAAAAAATTTCAAAATAACCTTGTTTCCCTTGATATTTTCATTTTTTTAATCTGAAATCAGAAAATGTTCTTTATTTTCATCTTATTTTGTCTTTTCTCAATAAAAAAAATTCAAAATAACCTTGTTTCCCTTGATATTTTCTGTTTTTTAATCTGAAATATGAAAATGTGCTTTATTTTCATCATATTTTGTCCTTTTTCTATAAAAATTTCAAAATAACCATGTTTCCCTAGATATTTTCACTTTTTTAATCTGAAATATGAAAATGTGCTTTATTTTCATCTTATTTTGTCTTTTTTCAATAAAAAATTTCAAAATAACCTTGTTTCCCTTGATATTTTCTCTTTTTTAATCTGAAATATGAAAATGTGCTTTATTTTCATCTTATTTTGTCTTTTCTCAATAGAAAATCTCAAAATAACCTTGTTTCCCTTGATATTTTCTCTTTTTTAATCTGAAATATGAAAATGTGCTTTATTTTCATCTTATTTTGTCTTTTCTCAATAGAAAATTTCAAAATAACCTTGTTTCCCTTGATATTTTCTCTTTTTTAATCTGAAATATAAAAATGTGCTTTATTTTCAACTTATTTTGTCTTTTTCAATAAAAAATTTCAAAATAACATTGTTTCCCTTGATGTTTTTACTTTTTCATCTGAAATATAAAAATGTGCTTTATTTTCATTTTATTTTGTCTTTTTTCAATAAAAAATTTCAAAATAACCTTGTTTCCCTTGATATTTTCACTTTTTTAATCTGAAATATGAAAATGTGCTTTATTTTCATCTTATTTTGTCTTTTTTCAAAAAGAAATTTCAAAATAACCTTGTTTCCCTTGATATTTTCTCTTTTTTAATCTGAAATATGAAAATGTGCTTTATTTTCATCTTATTTTGTCTTTTCTCAATAAAAAATTTCAAAATAACCTTGTTTCCCTTGATATTTTCTCTTTTTTAATCTGAAATATAAAAATGTGCTTTATTTTCAACTTATTTTGTCTTTTTTCAATAATAAATTTGAAAATAACCTTGTTTCCCTTGATATTTCCTCTTTTTTAATCTGAAATATAAAAATGTGCTTTATTTTCATCTTATTTTGTCTTTTCTCAATAAAAAAATTTCAAAATAACATTGTTTCCCTTGATATTTTCTCTTTTTTAATCTGAAATATGAAAATGTGCTTTATTTTCATCATATTTTGTCCTTTTTCTATAAAAATTTCAAAATAACCATATTTCCATAGATATTTTCACTTTTTTAATCTGAAATATGAAAATGTTCTTTATTTTCATCTTATTTTGTCTTTTTTCAATAAAAAATTTCAAAATAACCATGTTTCCCTAGATATTTTCACTTTTTTAATCTGAAATATGAAAATGTGCTTTATTTTCATCTTATTTTGTCTTTTTTCTATAAAAAATTTTAAACTAAACTTGTTTCCCTTGATATTTTCTCTTTTTTAATCTGAAATGTGAAAATGTGCTATATTTTCATCTTATTTTGTCTTTTCTCAATAAAAAATTTCAAAATAACCTTGTTTCCCTTGATATTTTCTCTTTTTTAATCTGAAATATAAAAATGTGCTTTATTTTCAACTTATTTTGTCTCTTTTCAATAAAAAATTTCAAAATAACCTTGTTTCCCTTGATATTTCCTCTTTTTTAATCTGAAATATAAAAATGTGCTTTATTTTCATCTTATTTTGTCTTTTCTCAATAAAAAATTTCAAAACAAAATAACCTTGTTTCCGTTGATATTTTCACTTTTTAAATCTGAAATATAAAAATGTGCTTTATTTTCAACTTATTTTGTCTTTTTCAATAAAAAATTTCAAAATAACCTTGTTTCCCTTGATATTTTTACTTTTTTAATCTGAAATATAAAAATGTGCTTTATTTTCATTTTATTTTGTCTTTTTTAAATAATAAATTTCAAAATAACCTTGTTTCCCTTGATATTTTCACTTTTTTAATCTGAAATATGAAAATGTGCTTTTATTTTCAACTTATTTTGTCTTTTTTCAATAAAAAATTTCAAAATAACGTTGTTTCCCTTGATATATTAACTTCTGAAATATGAAAATGTGCTTTATTTTCATCTTATTTTGTCTTTTTTCAATAAAAAATTTCAAAATAACGTTGTTTCCCTTGATATTTTCACTTTTTTCATCTGAAATATGAAAATGTTCTTTATTTTCATCTTATTTTGTCTTTTCTCAATAAAAAATTTCAAAATAACCTTGTTTCCCTTGATGTTTTCTCTTTTTTAATCTGAAATATGAAAATGTGCTTTATTTTCATCATATTTTGTCCTTTTTCTATAAAAATTTCGAAATAACCATGTTTCCATAGATATTTTCACTTTTTAATCTGAAATATGAAAATATGCTTTATTTTCATCTTATTTTGTCTTTTTTCAACAAAAAATTTCAAAATAACCTTGTTTCCCTTGATATTTCCTCTTTTTTAATCTGAAATATAAAAATGTGCTTTATTTTCATCTTATTTTTTCTTTTCTCAATGAAAAATTTCAAAATAACCTTGTTTCCCTTGATATTTTCACTTTTTTAATCTGAAATATAAAAATGTGCTTTATTTTCAACTTATTTTGTCTTTTTTCAATAAAAAATTTCAAAATGACCTTGTTTCCCTTGATATTTTCACTTTTTTAATCTGAAATCAGAAAATGTTCTTTATTTTCATCGTATTTTGTCTTTTCTCAATAAAAAAATTTCAAAATAACCTTGTTTTCCTTGATATTTTCTCTTTTTTAACCTGAAATATGAAAATGTGCTTTTTTTTCATCTTATCTTGTCTTTTTTCAATAAAAAATTTCAAAATAACCTTGTTTCCCTTGATATTTTCACTTTTTTAATCTGAAATATGAAAATGTGATTTATTTTCATCTTATTTTGTCTTATTTCAATAAAAAATTTCAAAATAACCTTGTTTCCCTAGATATTTTCTCTTTTTTAATCTGAAATATAAAAATGTGCTCTATTTTCATCGTATTTTGTCTTTTCTCAATAAAAAAATTTCAAAATAACCTTGTTTTCCTTGATATTTTCTCTTTTTTAATCTGAAATATGAAAATGTGCTTTATTTTCATCATATTTTGTCCTTTTTCTATAAAAATTTCAAAATAACCATGTTTACCTAGATATTTTCACTTTTTTAATCTGAAATATAAAAATGTGCTTTATTTTCAACATATTTTGTCTTTTTTCAATAACAAATTTCAAAATAACCTTGTTTCCCTTGATATTTTCTCTTTTTTAATCTGAAATATGAAAATGTGCTATATTTTCATCTTATTTTGTCTTTTTTCAATAAAAAATTTCAAAATAACCTTGTTTCCTTTGATATTTTTACTTTTTTAATCTGAAATATGAAAATTTGCTTTATTTTCATCTTATTTTGTCTTTTTTCTATAAAAAATTTTAAACTAACCTTGTTTCCCTTGATATTTTCTCTTTTTTAATCTGAAATGTGAAAATGTGCTATATTTTCATCTTATTTTGTCTTTTTTTAATAAAAAAATTCAAAATAACCTTTTTTCCCTTGATATTTTCACTTTTTTAATCTGAAATATGAAAATGTTCTTTATTTTCATCTTATTTTGTCTTTTCTCAATAAAAAATTTCAAAATAACCTTGTTTCCCTTGATATTTTTACTTTTTTAATCTGAAATATAAACATGTGCTTTATTTTCAACTTATTTTGTCTTTTTTCAATAAAAAATTTCAAAATAACCTTGTTTCACTTGATATTTTCACTTTTTTACTCTGAAATATAAAAATGTGCTTTATTTTCATCTTATTTTACATTTTTTCAATAAAAAATTTCAAAATAACCTTGTTTCCCCTTGATATTTTCTCTTTTTTAATCTGAAATATGAAAATATGCTTTATTTTCATCTTATTTTGTCTTTTCTCAATAAAAAAATTTCAAAATAAACTTGTTTCCCTTGATATTTTCTCTTTTTTAATCTGAAACATAAAAATGTGCTTTATTTTCATCTTATTTTGTCTTTTTTCAATAAAAAATTTTAAACTAACCTTGTTTCCCTTGATATTTTCACTTTTTTAATCTGAAATATGAAAATGTGCTTTATTTTCATCTTATTTTGTCTTCTTTCAATAAAAAATTTCAAAATAACCTTGTTTCCCTTGATATTTTCACTTTTTTAATCTGAAATATGAAAATGTGCTTTATTTTCATCATATTTTGTCCTTTTTCTATGAAAATTTCAAAATAACCATGTTTCCCTAGATATTTTCACTTTTTTAATCTGAAATATAAAAATGTGCTTTATTTTCATCTTATTTTGTCTTTTTTCAATAAAAAAATTTCAAAATAACCTTGTTTCCCTTGATATTTTCTCTTTTTTAATCTGAAATATGAAAATGTGCTTTATTTTCATCATATTTTGTCCTTTTTCTATAAAAATTTCAATATAACCATGTTTCCCTAGATATTTTCACTTTTTTAATCTGAAATATGAAAGTGTTCTTTATTTTCATCTTATTTTGTCTTTTCTCAATAAAAAATTTCAAAATAACCTTGTTTCCCTTGATATTTTCTCTTTTTTTAATCTGAAATATAAAAATGTGCTTTATTTTCAACTTATTTTGTCTTTTTTCAATAAAAAATTTCAAAATAACCTTGTTTCCCTTGATATTTTTACTTTTATAATCTGAAATATGAAAATGTGCTTTATTTTCAACTTATTTTGTCTTTTTTCAATAAAAAATTTCAAAATAACCTTGTTTCCCTTGATATTTTTACTTTTTTAATCTGAAATATAAAAATGTGCTTTATTTTCAACTTATTTTGTCTTTTTTCAATAAAAAATTTCAAAATAACCTTGTTTCACTTGATATTTTCACTTTTTTACTCTGAAATATAAAAATGTGCTTTATTTTCATCTTATTTTACCCTTTTCAATAAAAAATTTCAAAATAACCTTGTTTCCCTTGATATTTTCACTTTTTTAATCTGAAATATGAAAATGTGCTATATTTTCATCTTATTTTGTCTTTTTTCTATAAAAAATTTTAAACTAACCTTGTTTCCCTTGATATTTTCTCTTTTTTAATCTGAAATGTGAAAATGTGCTATATTTTCATCTTATTTTGTCTTTTTTCAATAAAAAATTTCAAAATAACCTTGTTTCCCTTGATATTTTCACTTTTTTAATATGAAATATGAAAATGTTCTTTATTTTCATCTTATTTTGTCTTTTTTCAATAAAAAATTTCAAAATAACCTTGTTTCCCTTGATATTTTCTCTATTTTAATCTGAAATATAAAAATGTGCTTTATTTTCAACTTATTTTGTCTTTTTCCAATAAAAAATTTCAAAATAACCTTGTTTCCCTTGATATTTTCTCTTTTTTAATCTGAAATATAAAAATGTGCTTTATTTTGAACTTATTTTGTCTTTTTTCAATAAAAAATTTCAAAATAACCTTGCTTCACTTGACATTTTCACTTTTTTACTCTGAAATATAAAAATGTGCTTTATTTTCATCTTAGTTTACATTTTTTCAACAAAAAATTTCAAAATAACCTAGTTTCCCTTGATATTTTCTCTTTTTTAATCTGAAATATGAAAATATGCTTTATTTTCATCTTATTTTGTCTTTTCTCAATAAAAAATTTCAAAATAAACTTGTTTCCCTTGATATTTTCTCTTTATTAATCTGAAATATAAAAATGTGCTTTATTTTTTAACTTATTTTGTCTTTTTTCAATAAAAAATTTCAAAATAACCTTGTTTCACTTGATATTTTCACTTTTTTACACTGCAATATAAAAATGTGCTTTATTTTCATCTTATTTTAACTTTTTTCAATAAAAAATTTCAAAATAACCTTGTTTCCCTTGATATTTTCACTTTTTTAATCTGAAATATGAAAATGTTCTTTATTTTCATCTTATTTTGTCTTTTTTCAATAAAAAATTTCAAAATAACCTTGTTTCCCTTGATATTTTCTCTTTTTTAATCTGAAATATAGAAATGTGCTATATTTTCATCTTATTTTGTCTTTTTTCAAAAAAAAATTTCAAAATAACCTTGTTTCCCTTGATATTTTCACTTTTTTAATCTGAAATATGAAAATGTTCTTTATTTTCATCTTATTTTGTCTTTTTCAATAAAATCTTTCAAAATAACATTGTTTCCCTTGATATTTTCTCTTTTTTAATCTGAAATATAAAAATGTGCTTTATTTTCAACTTATTTTGTCTTTTTTCAATAAAAAAATTCAAAATAACCTTGTTTCCCTTGATATTTTTACTTTTTTCATCTGAAATATAAAAATGTGCTTTTTTTTTCATCTTATTTTGTCTTTTTTCAATAAAAAATTTCAAAATAACCTTGTTTCCCTTGATATTTTCACTTTTTTCATCTGAAATATGAAAATGTGCTTTATTTTCATCTTATTTTGTCTTTTCTCAAAAAAAAATTTCAAAATAAACTTGTTTCCCTTGATATTTTCTCTTTTTTAAACTGAAATATAAAAATGTGCTTTATTTTCAACTTATTTTGTCTTTTCTCAATAAAAAATTTCAAAATAAACTTGTTTCCCTTGATATTTTCTCTTTTTTAAACTGAAATATAAAAATGTGCTTTATTTTCAACTTATTTTGTCTTTTTTCAATAAAAAATTTCAAAATAACATTGTTTCCCTTGATATTTTTACTTTTTTAATCTGAAATATAAAAATGTGCTTTATTTTCAACTTATTTTGTCTTTTTTCTATAAAAAATTTCAAAATAACCTTGTTTCCCTTGATATTTTCACTTTTTCAATCTGAAATATGAAAATGTTCTTTATTTTCATCTTATTTTGTCTTTTCTCAACAAAAAATTTCAAAATAACCTTGTTTCCCATGATATTTTCTCTTTTTTAATCTGAAATATAAAAATATGCTTTATTTTCAACTTATTTTATCTTTTTTCAATAAAAAATTTCAAAATAACCTTGTTTCCCTTGATATTTTTACTTTTATAATCTGAAATATAAAAATGTGCTTTATTTTCATCTTATTTTGTCTTTTTTCAATAAAAATTTCAAAATAACCTTGTTTCCCTTGATATTTTCACTTTTTTCATCTGAAATATGAAAATGTGCTTTATTTTATCTTATTTTGACTTTTTTCAATAAAAAATTCCAAAATAACCTTGTTTCCCTTGATATTTTCTCTTTTTTAAACTGAAATATAAAAATGTGCTTTATTTTCAACTTATTTTGTCTTTTTTCAATAAAAAATTTCAAAATAACCTTGTTTCCCTTGATATTTTTACTTTTTTAATCTGAAATATAAAAATGTGCTTTATTTTCAACTTATTTTGTCTTTTTTCTATAAAAAATTTCAAAATAACCTTGTTTCCCTTGATATTTTCTCTTTTTTAATCTGAAATATGAAAATGTGCTATATTTTCATCTTATTTTGTCTTTTTTCAATAAAAAATTTCAAAATAACCTTGTTTCCCTTGATATTTTCTCTTTTTTAATCTGAAATATAAAAATGTGCTTTATTTTCAACTTATTTTGTTTTTTCAATAAAAAATTTCAAAATAACCTTGTTTCCCTTGATATTTTCTCTTTTTTAATCTGAAATATAAAAATGTGCTTTATTTTCAACTTATTTTGTCTTTTTTCAATAAAAAATTTCAAAATAACCTTGTTTCCCTTGATATTTTCACTTTTTTACTCTGCAATATAAAAATGTGCTTTATTTTCATCTTATTTTACCTTTTTTCAATAAAAAATTTCAAAATAACCTTGTTTCCCTTGATATTTTCACTTTTTTAATCTGAAATATGAAAATGTGCTTTATTTTATCTTATTTTGACTTTTTTCAATAAAAAATTCCAAAATAACCTTGTTTCCCTTGATATTTTCTCTTTTTTAATCTGAAATATGAAAATGTGCTATATTTTCATCTTATTTTGTCTTTTTTCAAAAAAAAATTTCAAAATAACCTTGTTTCCCTTGATATTTTCACTTTTTTAATCTGAAATATGAAAATGTTCTTTATTTTCATCTTATTTTGTCTTTTTCAATAAAAACTTTCAAAATAACATTGTTTCCCTTGATATTTTCTCTTTTTTAATCTGAAATATAAAAATGTGCTTTATTTTCAACTTATTTTGTCTTTTTTCAATAAAAAAATTCAAAATAACCTTGTTTCCCTTGATATTTTTACTTTTTTCATCTGAAATATAAAAATGTGCTTTTTTTTTCATCTTATTTTGTTTTTTTTCTATAAAAAATTTTAAACTAACCTTGTTTCCCATGATATTTTCACTTTTTTAATCTGAAATATGAAAATGTTCTTTATTTTCATCTTATTTTATCTTTTTTCAATAAAAAATTTCAAAATAACCTTGTTTCCCTTGATATTTTTACTTTTATAATCTGAAATATAAAAATGTGCTTTATTTTCATCTTATTTTGTCTTTTTTCAATAAAAAATTTCAAAATAACCTTGTTTCCCTTGATATTTTCACTTTTTTCATCTGAAATATGAAAATGTGCTTTATTTTCATCTTATTTTGTCTTTTCTCAATAAAAAATTTCAAAATAAACTTGTTTCCCTTGATATTTTCTCTTTTTTAATCTGAAATATAAAAATGTGCCTTATTTTCAACTTATTTTGTCTTTTTTCAATAAAAAATTTCAAAATAACCTTGTTTCCCTTGATATTTTTACTTTTTTAATCTGAAATATAAAAATGTGCTTTATTTTCAACTTATTTTGTCTTTTTTCTATAAAAAATTTCAAAATAACCTTGTTTCCCTTGATATTTTTACTTTTTTAATCTGAAATATAAAAATGTGCTTTATTTTTATCTTATTTTGTCTTTTTTCAATAAAAAATTTCAAAATAACCTTGTTTCCCCTTGATATTTTCTCTTTTTTAATCTGAAATATGAAAATGTGCTATATTTTCATCTCATTTTGTCTTTTTCAATAAAAAATTTCAAAATAACCTGGTTTCCCCTGATATTTTCACTTTTTTAATCTGAAATTTGAAAATGTTATTTATTTTCATCTTATTTTGTCTTTTCTCAATAG
>JBBBDQ010003786.1:0-12905 GCA_037127315.1 Ascarosepion bandense | reverse complement strand
TAATCTGAAATATGAAAATGTGCTTTATTTTCATCTTATTTTGTCTTTTTTCAATAAAAATTTCAAAATAACCTTGTTTCCCTTGATATTTTCTCTTTCTTAATCTTAAATATGAAAATGTTCTTTATTTTCATCATATTTTGTATTATTTCAATAAAAACTTTCCAAATAACCTTGTTTCCCTTAATATTTTCCCTTTCATAATCTGAAATATGAAAATGTGCTTTACTTTCATCTTATTTTGTCTTTTTTCAATACAAATTTTCAAAATATCCTTGTTTCCCTTGATATTTTCTCTTTTTTAATCTGAAATATGAAAATGTGCTTTATTTTCATCTTATTTTGTCTTTTTTCAATAAAGAATATTACAAAATAACCTTGTTTCCCTTGATATTTTCTCTTTTTTAATCTGAAATATGAAAAATGTGATTTATTTTCATTTTATTTTTTCTTTTTTCAATAAACAATTTCAAAATAACCTTGTTTCCCTTGATATTTTCTCTTTTTTAATCTGAAATATGAAAATGTGCTTTATTTTCATCTTATTTTGTCATTTTTCAATAAAAAATTTCAAAATACCCTTGTACACCTTGATATTTTCTCTTTTTTTAATCTGAAATATGAAAATGTGCTTTATTTTCATCTTATTTTGTCTTTTTTCAATAAAAAATTTCAAAATAACCTTGTTTCCCTTGATATTTTCTCTTTCTTAATCTTAAATATGAAAATGTTCTTTATTTTCATCATATTTTGTCTTTTTTCAAAAAAAAACTTTCCAAATAACCTTGTTTCCCTTGATATTTTCTCTTTTTTAATCTGAAATATGAAAATGTGCTTTATTTACATCTTATTTTGTCTTTTTTCAATAAAAAATTTCAAAATACCCTTGTTTCCCTTGACATTTTCTCTTTTTTCATCTGAAATATGAAAATGTGCTTTATTTTCATCTTATTTTGTCTTTTTTCAATAAAAAATTTCAAAATAACCTTGTTTCCCTTAATATTTTCTCTTTTTTAATCTGAAATATGAAAATGTGCTTTATTTTCATCTTATTTTGTCATTTTTCAATAAAAAATTTAAAAATAACCTCGTTTCCCTTGATATTTTCTCTTTCTTAATCTGAAATATGAAAATGTGCATTATTTTCATCTTATTTTGTCTTTTTTCAATAAAAAATTTCGAAATAACATTGTTTCCCTTGATATTTTCTCTTTTTTAATCTGAAATATGACATTGTGCTTTATTTTCATCTTATTTTGTCTTTTTTCAATGAAAAATTTCAAAATAACTTTGTTTCCCTTGATATTTTCTCTTTTTTAATCTGAAATATGAAAATGTGCTTTATTTTCATCTTATTTTGTCATTTTTCAATAAAAAATTTCAAAATACACTTGTACACCTTGATATTTTCTCTTTTTTAATCTGAAATATGAAAATGTGCTTTATTTTCATCTTATTTTGTCTTTTTTCAATAAAAAATTTCAAAATAACCTTGTTTCCCTTGATATTTTCTCTTTTTCAATCTGAAATATGAAAATGTGCTTTATTTTCATCTTATTTTGTCTTTTTTCATTAAAAAAATTTCAAAATACCCTTGTTTCCCTTGACATTTTCTCTTTTTTCATCTGAAATATGAAAATGTGCTTTATTTTCATCTTATTTTGTCTTTTTTCAATAAAAAATTTCAAAATAACCTTGTTTCCCTTGATATTTTCTCTTTTTTAATCTGAAATATGAAAATGTGCTTTATTTTCATCTTATTTTGTCATTTTTCAATAAAAAATTTAAAAATAACCTCGTTTCCCTTGATATTTTCTCTTTCTTAATCTGAAATATGAAAATGTGCTTTATTTTCATCTTATTTTCTCTTTTTTCAATAAAAACTTTCCAAATAACCTTGTTTCCCTTGATATTTTCTCTTTTTTAATCTGAAATACGAAAATGTGCTTTATTTTCATCTTCTTTTGTCTTTTTTCAATAAAAAATTTCAAAATACCCCTGTTTCCTTTGATATTTTCTCTTTTTTAATCTGAAATATGAAAATGTGCTTTATTTTCATCATATTTTGTCTTTTTTCAATAAAAAATTTCAAAATAACTTTGTTTCCCTTGATATTTTCTCTTTTTTAATCTGAAATATGAAAATGTGCTTTATTTTCATCTTATTTTGTCATTTTTCAATAAAAAATTTCAAAATACCCTTGTACACCTTGATATTTTCTCTTTTTTAATCTGAAATATGAAAATGTGCTTTATTTTCATCTTATTTTGTCTTTTTTCAATAAAAAATTTAAAAGTAGCCTCGTTTCCCTTGATATTTTCTCTTTCTTAATCTGAAATATGAAAATGTGCTTTATTTTCATCTTATTTTGTCTTTTTTCAATAAAAAATTTCAAAATAACCTTGTTTCCCTTGATATTTTCTCTTTTTTAATCTGAAATATGAAAATGTGCTTTATTTTCATCTTATTTTGTCTTTTTTCAATAAAAAATTTCAAAATAACCTTGTTTCCATTGACATTTTCTCTTTTTTCATCTGAAATATGAAAATGTGCTTTATTTTCATCTTATTTTGTCATTTTTCAATAAAAAATTTCAAAATACCCTTGTACACCTTGATATTTTCTCTTTTTTAATCTGAAATATGAAAATATGCTTTATTTTCATCTTATTTTGTCTTTTTTCAATAAAAATTTCAAAATAACCTTGTTTCCCTTGATATTTTCTCTTTCTTAATCTTAAATATGAAAATGTTCTTTATTTTCATCATATTTTGTATTATTTCAATAAAAACTTTCCAAATAACCTTGTTTCCCTTAATATTTTCCCTTTCTTAATCTGAAATATGAAAATGTGCTTTACTTTCATCTTATTCTGTCTTTTTTCAATACAAATTTTCAAAATATCCTTGTTTCCCTTGATATTTTCTCTTTTTTAATCTGAAATATGAAAATGTGCTTTATTTTCATCTTATTTTGTCATTTTTCAATAAAAAATTTCAAAATACCCTTGTACACCTTGAAATTTTCTCTTTTTTAATCTGAAATATGAAAATGTGCTTTATTTTCATCTTATTTTGTCTTTTTTCAATAAAAAATTTCAAAATAACCTTGTTTCCCTTGATATTTTCTCTTTCTTAATCTTAAATATGAAAATGTTCTTTATTTTCATCATATTTTGTCTTTTTTCAAAAAAAACTTTCCAAATAACCTTGTTTCCCTTGATATTTTCTCTTTTTTAATCTGAAATATGAAAATGTGCTTTATTTACATCTTATTTTGTCTTTTTTCAATAAAAAATTTCAAAATACCCTTGTTTCCCTTGACATTTTCTCTTTTTTCATCTGAAATATGAAAATGTGCTTTATTTTCATCTTATTTTGTCTTTTTTCAATAAAAAATTTCAAAATAACCTTGTTTCCCTTAATATTTTCTCTTTTTTAATCTGAAATATGAAAATGTGCTTTATTTTCATCTTATTTTGTCATTTTTCAATAAAAAATTTAAAAATAACCTCGTTTCCCTTGATATTTTCTCTTTCTTAATCTGAAATATGAAAATGTGCATTATTTTCATCTTATTTTGTCTTTTTTCAATAAAAAATTTCGAAATAACATTGTTTCCCTTGATATTTTCTCTTTTTTAATCTGAAATATGAAAATGTGCTTTATTTTCATCTTATTTTGTCTTTTTTCAATGAAAAATTTCAAAATAACTTTGTTTCCCTTGATATTTTCTCTTTTTTAATCTGAAATATGAAAATGTGCTTTATTTTCATCTTATTTTGTCATTTTTCAATAAAAAATTTTAAAATACACTTGTACACCTTGATATTTTCTCTTTTTTAATCTGAAATATGAAAATGTGCTTTATTTTCATCTTATTTTGTCTTTTTTCAATAAAAAATTTCAAAATAACCTTGTTTCCCTTGATATTTTCTCTTTTTCAATCTGAAATATGAAAATGTGCTTTATTTTCATCTTATTTTGTCTTTTTTCATTAAAAAAATTTCAAAATACCCTTGTTTCCCTTGACATTTTCTCTTTTTTCATCTGAAATATGAAAATGTGCTTTATTTTCATCTTATTTTGTCTTTTTTCAATAAAAAATTTCAAAATAACCTTGTTTCCCTTGATATTTTCTCTTTTTTAATCTGAAATATGAAAATGTGCTTTATTTTCATCTTATTTTGTCATTTTTCAATAAAAAATTTAAAAATAACCTCGTTTCCCTTGATATTTTCTCTTTCTTTATCTGAAATATGAAAATGTGCTTTATTTTCATCTTATTTTCTCTTTTTTCAATAAAAACTTTCCAAATAACCTTGTTTCCCTTGATATTTTCTCTTTTTTAATCTGAAATACGAAAATGTGCTTTATTTTCATCTTCTTTTGTCTTTTTTCAATAAAAAATTTCAAAATACCCCTGTTTCCTTTGATATTTTCTCTTTTTTAATCTGAAATATGAAAATGTGCTTTATTTTCATCATATTTTGTCTTTTTTCAATAAAAAATTTCAAAATAACTTTGTTTCCCTTGATATTTTCTCTTTTTTAATCTGAAATATGAAAATGTGCTTTATTTTCATCTTATTTTGTCATTTTTCAATAAAAAATTTCAAAATACCCTTGTACACCTTGATATTTTCTCTTTTTTAATCTGAAATATGAAAATGTGCTTTATTTTCATCTTATTTTGTCTTTTTTCAATAAAAAATTTAAAAGTAGCCTCGTTTCCCTTGATATTTTCTCTTTCTTAATCTGAAATATGAAAATGTGCTTTATTTTCATCTTATTTTGTCTTTTTTCAATAAAAAATTTCAAAATAACCTTGTTTCCCTTGATATTTTCTCTTTTTTAATCTGAAATATGAAAATGTGCTTTATTTTCATCTTATTTTGTCTTTTTTCAATAAAAAATTTCAAAATAACCTTGTTTCCATTGACATTTTCTCTTTTTTCATCTGAAATATGAAAATGTGCTTTATTTTCATCTTATTTTGTCATTTTTCAAAAAAAAATTTCAAAATACCCTTGTACACCATTGATATTTTCTCTTTTTTTAATCTGAAATATGAAAATATGCTTTATTTTCATCTTATTTTGTCTTTTTTCAATAAAAATTTCAAAATAACCTTGTTTCCCTTGATATTTTCTCTTTCTTAATCTTAAATATGAAAATGTTCTTTATTTTCATCATATTTTGTATTATTTCAATAAAAACTTTCCAAATAACCTTGTTTCCCTTAATATTTTACCCTTTCTTAATCTGAAATATGAAAATGTGCTTTACTTTCATCTTATTCTGTCTTTTTTCAATACAAATTTTCAAAATATCCTTGTTTCCCTTGATATTTTCTCTTTTTTAATCTGAAATATGAAAATGTGCTTTATTTTCATCTTATTTTGTCATTTTTCAATAAAAAATTTAAAAATAACCTCGTTTCCCTTGATATTTTCTCTTTCTTAATCTGAAATATGAAAATGTGCTTTATTTTCATCTTATTTTGTCTTTTTTCAATAAAAAATTTCAAAATAACCTTGTTTCCCTTGACATTTTCTCTTTTTTCATCTGAAATATGAAAATGTGCTTTATTTTCATCTTATTTTGTCTTTTTTCAATAAAAAATTTCGAAATAACCTTGTTTCCTTGATATTTTCGCTTTTTTAATCTGAAATATGAAAATGTGCTTTATTTTCATCTTATTTTGTCTTTTTTCAATAAAAAATTTCAAAATAACCTTGTTTCCCTTGACATTTTCTCTTTTTTCATCTGAAATATGAAAATGTGCTTTATTTTCATCTTATTTTGTCATTTTTCAATAAAAAATTTCAAAATACCCTTGTACACCTTGATATTTTCTCCTTTTTAATCTGAAATATGAAAATATGCTTTATTTTCATCTTATTTTGTCTTTTTTCAATAAAAATTTCAAAATAACCTTGTTTCCCTTGATATTTTCTCTTTCTTAATCTTAAATATGAAAATGTTCTTTATTTTCATCATATTTTGTCTTATTTCAATAAAAACATTCCAAATAACCTTGTTTCCCTTAATATTTTCCCTTTCTTAATCTGAAATATGAAAATGTGCTTTACTTTCATATTTTGTCTTTTTCAATACAAATTTTCAAAATATCCTTGTTTCCCTTGATATTTTCTCTTTTTTAATCTGAAATATGAAAATGTGCTTTATTTTCATCTTATTTTGTCATTTTTCAATAAAGAATATTACAAAATAACCTTGTTTCCCTTGATATTTTCTCTTTTTTAATCTGAAATATGAAAATGTGATTTATTTTCATTTTATTTTGTCTTTTTTCAATAAACAATTTCAAAATAA
Source organism: Ascarosepion bandense (assembly GCA_037127315.1). Classification (NCBI taxonomy): domain Eukaryota; kingdom Metazoa; phylum Mollusca; class Cephalopoda; order Sepiida; family Sepiidae; genus Ascarosepion; species Ascarosepion bandense. Next base: position 6,568 of record JBBBDQ010003786.1, on the reverse strand, counting down.
CCTTGTTTCCCTTGATATTTTCCCTTTTTTAATCTGAAATATGAAAATGTGCTTTATTTTCATCTTATTTTGTCATTTTTCCATAATAAAATTCAAAATACCCTTGTACACCATTGATATTATCTCTTTTTTAATCTGAAATATGAAAATGTGCTTTATTTTCATCTTATTTTGTCTTTTTTCAATAAAAAATTTCAAAATAACCTTGATTCCCTTCATATTTTCTCTTTCTTAATCTTAAATATGAAAATGTTCTTTATTTTCATCATATTTTGTCTTTTTTCAAAAAAAACTTTCCAAATAACCTTGTTTCCCTTGATATTTTCCCTTTTTTAATCTGAAATATGAAAATGTGCTTTATTTACATCTTATTTTGTCTTTTTTCAATAAAAAATTTCAAAATACCCTTGTTTCCCTTGACATTTTCTCTTTTTTCATCTGAAATATGAAAATGTGCTTTATTTTCATCTTATTTTGTCTTTTTTCAATAAAAAATTTCAAAATACCCTTGTTTCCCTTGACATTTTCTCTTTTTTCATCTGAAATATTAAAATGTGCTTTATTTTCATCTTATTTTGTCTTTTTTCAATAAAAAATTTCAAAATAACCTTGTTTCCCTTGATATTTTCTCTTTTTTAATCTGAAATATGAAAATGTGCTTTATTTTCATCTTATTTTGTCATTTTTCAATATAAAATTTAAAAGTAGCCTCGTTTCCCTTGATATTTTCTCTTTCTTAATCTGAAATATGAAAATGTGCTTTATTTTCATCTCATTTTCTCTTTTTTCAATAAAAACTTTCCAAATAACCTTGTTTCCTTTGATATTTTCTCTTTTTTAATCTGAAATATGAAAATGTGCTTTATTTTCATCTTATTTTGTCTTTTTTCAATAAAAAATTTCAAAATACCCTTGTTTCCCTTGATATTTTCTCTTTTTTAAGCTGAAATATGAAAATTTGATTTATTTTCGTCTTATTTTGTCATTTTTCAATAAACAATTTCAAAATAACCTTGTTTCCCTTGATATTTTCTCTTTTTTAATCTGAAATATGAAAATGTGCTTTATTTTCATCTTTTTTGTCATTTTTCAATAAAAAATTTCAAAATACCCTTGTACACCTTGATATTTTCTCTTTTTTAATCTGAATTTGAAAATGTGCTTTATTTTCATCTTATTTTGTCTTTTTTCAATAAAAACTTTCCAAATAACCTTGTTTCCCTTGATATTTTCTCTTTTTTAATCTGAAATATAAAAATGTGCTTTATTTTCATCTTATTTTGTCTTATTTCAATAAAAAATTTCAAAATAACCTTGTTTCCCTTGACATTTTCTCTTTTTTCATCTGAAATATGAAAATGTGCTTTATTTTCATCATATTTTGTCTTTTTTCAATAAAAAATTTCAAAATATCCTTGTTTCCCTTGATATTTTCTCTTTTTTAATCTGAAATATGAAAATGTGCTTTATTTTCATCATATTTTGTCTTTTTTCAATAAAAAATTTCAAAATACCCTTGTACCCCTTGATATTTTCTCTTTTTTAATCTGAAATATGAAAATGTGCTTTATTTTCATCATATTTTGTCTTTTTTCAATAAAAAATTTCAAAATAACCTTGTTTCCCTTGATATTTTCTCTTTTTTAATCTTAAATATGAAAATGTTCTTTATTTTCATCATATTTTGTCTTTTTTCAAAAAAAAACTTTCCAAATAACCTTGTTTCCCTTGATATTTTCCCTTTTTTAATCTGAAATATGAAAATGTGCTTTATTTTCATCTTATTTTGTCTTTTTTCAATAAACAATTTCAAAATAACCTTGTTTCCCTTGATATTTTCTCTTTTTTAATCTGAAATATGAAAATGTGCTTTATTTTCAACTTATTTTGTCATTTTTCCATAAAAAATTTCAAAATACCCTTGGACACCTTGATATTTTCTCTTTTTTAATCTGAAATATGAAAATGTGCTTTATTTTCATCTTATTTTGTCTTTTTTCAATAAAAAATTTCAAAATAACCTTGTTTCCCTTGATATTTTCTCTTACTTAATCTTAAATATGAAAATGTTCTTTATTTTCATCATATTTTGACTTATTTCAATAAAAACTTTCCAAATAACCTTGTTTCCCTTGATATTTTCCCTTTCTTAATCTGAAATATGAAAATGTGCTTTACTTTCATCTTATTTTGTCTTTTTTCAATACAAATTTTCAAAATATCCTTGTTTCCCTTGATATTTTCGCTTTTTTAATCTGAAATATGAAAATGTGCTTTATTTTCTTCTTATTTTGTCTTTTTTCAATAAACAATTTCAAAATAACCTTGTTTCCCTTGATATTTTCTCTTTCTTAATCTTAAATATGAAAATGTTCTTTATTTTCATCATATTTTGTCTTTTTTCAAAAAAAAAATTTCCAAATAACCTTGTTTCCCTTGATATTTTCTCTTTCTTAAACTGAAATATGAAAATGTGCTTTATTTTCATCTTATTTTGTCTTTTTTCAATAAAAAATTTCAAAATAACCTTGTTTCCCTTGATATTTTCTCTTTTTTAATATGAAATATGAAAATGTGCTTTATTTTCATCTTATTTTGTTATTTTTCAATAAAAAATTTAAAAATAACCTCGTTTCCCTTGATATTTTCTCTTTCTTAATCTGAAATATGAAAATGTGCTTTATTTTCATCTTATTTTCTCTTTTTTCAATAAAAAATTTCAAAATATCCTTGTTTCCCTTGATATTTTCTCTTTTTTAATCTGAAATATGAAAATGTGCTTTATTTTCATCATATTTTGTCTTTTTTCAATAAAAAATTTCAAAATACCCTTGTACCCCTTGATATTTTCTCTTTTTTAATCTGAAATAGGAAAATGTGCTTTATTTTCATCATATTTTGTCTTTTTTCAATAAAAAATTTCAAAATAACCTTGTTTCCCTTGATATTTTCTCTTTTTTAATCTTAAATATGAAAATGTTCTTTATTTTCATCATATTTTGTCTTTTTTCAAAAAAAACTTTCCAAATAACCTTGTTTCCCTTGATATTTTCCCTTTTTTAATCTGAAATATGAAAATGTGCTTTATTTTCATGTTATTTTGTCTTTTTTCAATAAAAAATTTCAAAATAACCTTGTTTCCCTTGATATTTTCTCTTTTTTAATCTGAAATATGAAAATGTGCTTTATTTTCATCTTATTTTGTCTTTTTTCAATAAAGAATATTACAAAATAACCATGTTTCCCTTGATATTTTCTCTTTTTTAATCTGAAATATGAAAATGTGATTTATTTTCATTTTATTTTGTCTTTTTTCAATAAACAATTTCAAAATAACCTTGTTTCCCTTGATATTTTCTCTTTTTTTAATCTGAAATATGAAAATGTGCTTTATTTTCATCTTATTTTGTCATTTTTCCATAAAAAATTTCAAAATACCCTTGGACACCTTGATATTTTCTCTTTTTTAATCTGAAATATGAATATGTGCTTTATTTTCATCTTATTTTGTCTTTTTTCAATAAAAAATTTCAAAATAACCTTGTTTCCTTGATATTTTCTCTTTCTTAATCTTAAATATGAAAATGTTCTTTATTTTCATCATATTTTGTCTTTTTTCAAAAAAAACTTTCCAAATAACCTTGTTTCCCTTGATATTTTCTCTTTCTTAAACTGAAATATGAAAATGTGCTTTAGTTTCATCTTATTTTGTCTTTTTTCAATAAAAAATTTCAAAATAACCTTGTTTCCCTTGACATTTTCTCTTTTTTCATCTGAAATATGAAAATGTGCTTTATTTTCATCTTATTTTGTCTTTTTTCAATAAAAAATTTCAAAATAACCTTGTTTCCCTTGATATTTTCTCTTTTTTAATCTGAAATATGAAAATGTGCTTTATTTTCATCTTATTTTGTCTTTTTTCAATAAAAAATTTCAAAATAACCTTGTTTCCCTTGATATTTTCTCTTACTTAATCTTAAATATGAAAATGTTCTTTATTTTCATCATATTTTGTCTTATTTCAATAAAAACTTTCAAAATAACCTTGTTTCCCTTGATATTTTCCCTTTCTTAATCTGAAATATGAAAATGTGCTTTACTTTCATCTTATTTTGTCTTTTTTCAATACAAATTTTCAAAATATCTTTGTTTCCCTTGATATTTTCTCTTTTTTAATCTGAAATATGAAAATGTGCTTTATTTTCATCATATTTTGTCTTTTTTCAATAAAAAATTTCAAAATATCCTTGTTTCCCTTGATATTTTCTCTTTTTTAATCTGAAATATGAAAATGTGCTTTATTTTCATCATATTTTGTTTTTTTCAATAAAAAATTTCAAAATACCCTTGTACCCCTTGATATTTTCTCTTTTTTAATCTGAAATATGAAAATGTGCTTTATTTTCATCATATTTTGTCTTTTTTCAATAAAAAATTTCAAAATATCCTTGTTTCCCTTGATATTTTCTCTTTTTTAATCTGAAATATGAAAATGTGCTTTATTTTCATCATATTTTGTTTTTTTCAATAAAAAATTTCAAAATACCCTTGTACCCCTTGATATTTTCTCTTTTTTAATCTTAAATATGAAAATGTTCTTTATTTTCATCATATTTTGTCTTTTTTCAAAAAAAACTTTCCAAATAACCTTGTTTCCCTTGATATTTTCCCTTTTTTAATCTGAAATATGAAAATGTGCTTTATTTTCATCTTATTTTGTCTTTTTTCAATAAAAAATTTCAAAATAACCTCGTTTCCCTTGATATTTTCTCTTTCTTAAACTGAAATATGAAAATGTGCTTTATTTTCATCTTATTTTGTCTTTTTTCAATAAAAAATTTCAAAATAACCTTGTTTCCCTTGATATTTTCTCTTTTTTAATATAAAATATGAAAATGTGCTTTATTTTCATCTTATTTTGTTATTTTTCAATAAAAAATTTCAAAATAACCTCGTTTCCCTTGATATTTTCTCTTTCTTAATCTGAAATATGAAAATGTGCTTTATTTTCATCTTATTTTGTCATTTTTCAATAAAAAATTTAAAAATAACCTCGTTTCCCTTGATATTTTCTCTTTCTTAATCTTAAATATGAAAATGTGCTTTATTTTCGTCTTATTTTCTCTTTTTTCAATAAAAAATTTCAAAATAACCTTGTTTCCCTTGATATATTCTCTTTTTTAATCTGAAATATGAAAATGTGTTTTATGTTCATCCTATTTTGTCTTTTTTCAATAAAAAATTTCAAAATAACCTTGTTTCCCTTGATATTTTCTCTTTCTTAATCTTAAATATGAAAATGTTCTTTATTTTCATCATATTTTGTCTTTTTTCAAAAAAAACTTTCCAAATAACCTTGTTTCCCTTGATATTTTCTCTTTCTTAAACTGAAATATGAAAATGTGCTTTATTTTCATCTTATTTTGTCTTTTTTCAATAAAAAATTAAGAAATAACCTTGTTTCCCTTGATATTTTCTCTTTTTTAATCTTAAATATGAAAATGTGCTTTATTTTCATCTTATTTTGTCATTTTTCAATAAAAAATTTCAAAATACCCTTGTACCCCTTGATATTTTCTCTTTTTTAATCTGAAATATGAAAATGTGCTTTATTTTTATCTTATTTTGTCTTTTTTCAATAAAAAATTTCAAAATGACCTTGTTTCCCTTGATATTTTCTCTTTCTTAATCTGAAATATGAAAATGTTCTTTATTTTCATCATATTTTGTCTTATTTCAATAAAAACTTTCCAAATAACCTTGTTTCCCTTGATATTTTCCCTTTCTTAATCTGAAATATGAAAATGTGCTTTACTTTCATCTTATTTTGTTTTTTCAATAAAAATTTTCAAAATATCCTTGTTTCCCTTGATATTTTCGCTTTTTTAATCTGAAATATGAAAATGTGCTTTATTTTCTTCTTATTTTGTCTTTTTTCAATAAACAATTTCAAAATAACCTTGTTTCCCTTGGTATTTTTTCTTTTTTAATCTGAAATATGAATATGTGCTTTATTTTCATCTTATTTTGTCATTTTTCAATAAAAAATTTGAAATACCCTTGTACACCTTGATATTTTCTCTTTTTTAATCTGAAATATGAAAATGTGCCTTATTTACATCTTATTTTGTCTTTTTTCAATAAAAAATTTCAAAATACCCTTGTTTCCCTTGACATTTTCTCTTTTTTCTTCTGAAATATGAAAATGTGCTTTATTTTCATCTTATTTTGTCTTTTTTCAATAAAAAATTTCAAAATAACCATGTTTCCCTTGATATTTTCTCTTTTTTAATCTGAAATATGAAAATGTGCTTTATTTTCATCTTATTTTCTCTTTTTTCAATAAAAAATTTAAAAAATAACCTCGTTTCCCTTGATATTTTCTCTTTCTTGATCTTAAATATGAAAATGTACTTTATTTTCATCTTATTTTCTCTTTTTTCAATAAAAACTTTCCAAATAACCTTGTTTCCTTTGATATGTTCTCTTTTTTAATCTGAAATATGAAAATGTGCTTTATTTTCATCTTATTTTGTCTTTTTTCAATAAAAAATTTCAAAATACCCTT
>JBBBDQ010003755.1:0-26155 GCA_037127315.1 Ascarosepion bandense | reverse complement strand
AATCTGAAATATGAAAATGTGCATTATTTTCATCTTATTTTGTCTTTTTTCTATAAAAAATTTCAAAATAACCATGCTTCCTTTGATATTTTCACTTTTTTAATCTGAAATATGAAAATGTGCTTTATTTTCATCTTATTTTGTCTTTTTTCAATAAAAAATTTCAAAATAACCTTGTTTCCCTTGATACTTTCTCTTTTTTAATCTGAAATATGAAAATGTGCTTTATTTTCATCTTATTTTGTCTTTTTTCAATAAAACATTTCAAAATAACCTTGTTTCCCTTGATATTTTCACTTTTTTAATCTGAAATATGAAAATGTGCTTTATTTTCATCTTATTTTGTCTTTTTTCAATAAAAAATTTCAAAATAACCTTGTTTCCCTTGATATTTTTACTTTTTTAATCTGAAATATGAAAATGTGCATTATTTTCATCTTATTTTGTCTTTTTTCTATCAAAAATTTCAAAATAACCATGCTTCCTTTGATATTTTCACTTTTTTAATCAGAAATATGAAAATGTACTTTAGTTTCATCTTATTTTGTCTTTTTTCAATAAAAAATTTCAAAATAACCTTGTTTCCCTTGATATTTTTACTTTTTTAATCTGAAAAATGAAAATGTGCATTATTTTCATCTTATTTTGTCTTTTTTCAATAAAAAATTTCAAAATAACCTTGTTTCCCTTGAGATGTTCTCTTTTTTAATCTGAAATATGAAAATGTGCATTATTTTCATCTTATTTTGTCTTTTTTCTATAAAAAATTTCAAAATAACCATGCTTCCTTTGATATTTTCACTTTTTTAATCTGAAATATGAAAATGTGCTTTAGTTTCATCTTATTTTGTCTTTTTTCAATAAAAAATTTCAAAATAACCTTGTTTCCCTTGATATTTTCACTTTTTTAATCTGAAATATGAAAATGTGCTTTATTTTCATCTTATTTTGTCTTTTCTCAATAAAAAATTTCAAAATAACCTTGTTTCCCTTGATATTTTCTCTTTTTTAATCTGAAATATAAAAATCTGCTTTATTTTCAACTTGTTTTGTCTTTTTTCAATAAAACATTTCAAAATAACCTTGTTTCCCTTGATATTTTCACTTTTTTAATCTGAAATATGAAAATGTGCTTTATTTTCATCTTATTTTGGCTTTTCTCAATAAAAAATTTCAAAATAACCTTGTTTCCCTTGATATTTTCTCTTTTTTAATCTGAAATATAAAAATGTGCTTTATTTTCAACTTATTTTGTTTTTTTTCAATAAAAAATTTCAAAATAACCTTGTTTCCCTTGATATTTTTACTTTTTAATCTGAAATATGAAAATGTGCTTTAGTTTCATCTTATTTTGTCATGTTTCAATAAAAATTTCAAAATAACCTTGTTTCCCTTGAGATGTTCTCTTTTTTAATCTGAAATATGAAAATGTGCTTTATTTTCATCTTATTTTGTTTTTTTCAATAAAAAATTCAAAATAACCTTGTTTCCCTTGATACTTTCTCTTTTTTCATCTGAAATATGAAAATGTGCTTTATTTTCATCTTATTTTGTCTTTTTTCAATAAAACATTTCAAAATAACCTTGTTTCCCTTGATATTTTCACTTTTTTAATCTGAAATATGAAAATGTGCTTTATTTTCATCTTATTTTGTCTTTTTTCAATAAAAAATTTCAAAATAACCTTGTTTCCCTTGATATTTTTACTTTTTTAATCTGAAATATGAAAATGTGCATTATTTTCAACTTATTTTGTCTTTTTTCTATAAAAAATTTCAAAATAACCATGCTTCCTTTGATATTTTCACTTTTTAATCTGAAATATGAAAATGTGCTTTAGTTTCATCTTATTTTGTCTTTTTTCAATAAAAAATTTCAAAATAACCTTGTTTCCCTTGATACTTTCTCTTTTTTAATCTGAAATATGAAAATGTGCTTTATTTTCATCTTATTTTGTCTTTTTTCAATAAAACATTTCAAAATAACCTTGTTTCCCTTGAGATGTTCTCTTTTTTAATCTGAAATATGAAAATGTGCTTTATTTTCATCTTATTTTGTCTTTTTTCAATAATAAATTTCAAAATAACCTTGTTTCCCTTGATATTTTCACTTTTTTCATCTGAAATATGAAAATGTGCTTTAGTTTCATCTTATTTTGTCATGTTTCAATAAAAATTTCAAAATAACCTTGTTTCCCTTGATATTTTCACTTTTTTAATCTGAAATATGAAAATGTGCTTTATTTTCATCTTATTTTGTCTTTTTTCAATAAAAAATTTCAAAATAACATTGTTTCCCTTGATATTTTTTCTTTTTTAATCTGAAATATGAAAATGTGCATTATTTTCATCTTATTTTGTCTTTTTTCTATCAAAAATTTCAAAATAACCATGCTTCCTTTGATATTTTCACTTTTTTAATCAGAAATATGAAAATGTGCTTTAGTTTCATCTTATTTTGTCTTTTTTCAATAAAAAATTTCAAAATAACCTTGTTTCCCTTGATATTTTTACTTTTTTTAATCTGAAATATGAAAATGCGCTTTATTTTCATCTTATTTTGTCTTTTTTCAATAAAAAATTCAAAATAACCTTGTTTCCCTTGATATTTTGACTTTTTTAATCTGAAATATGAAAATGTGCTTTATTTTCATCTTATTTTGACTTTTTTCAATAAAAAATTTCAAAATAACCTTGTTTCCCTTGATATTTTCACTTTTTAATCTGAAATATGAAAATGTGCTTTATTTTCATCTTATTTTGTTTTTTTTCTATAAAAAATTTCAAAATAACCATGCTTCCTTTGATATTTTCACTTTTTAATCTGAAATATGAAAATGTGCTTTATTTTCATCTTATTTTGTCTTTTTTCAATAAAAAATTTCAAAATAACCTTGTTTCCCTTGATATTTTTACTTTTTTAATCTGAAATATGAAAATGTGCATTATTTTCATCTTATTTTGTCTTTTTTCTATCAAAAATTTCAAAATAACCATGCTTCCTTTGATATTTTCACTTTTTTAATCTGAAATATGAAAATGTGCTTTAGTTTCATCTTATTTTGTCTTTTCTCAATAAAAAATTTCAAAATAACCTTGTTTCCCTTGATATTTTCTCTTTTTTAATCTGAAATATAAAAATGTGCTTTATTTTCAACTTATTTTGTCTTTTTTCAATAAAAAATTTCAAAATAACCTTGTTTCCCTTGATATTTTCATTTTTTTAATCTGAAATATGAAAATGTGCTTTAGTTTCATCTTATTTTGTCATGTTTCAATAAAAAATTTCAAAATAACCTTGTTTCCCTTGAGATGTTCTCTTTTTTAATCTGAAATATGAAAATGTGCTTCATTTTCATCTTATTTTGTCTTTTTTCAATAAAAAATTTCAAAATAACCTTGTTTCCCTTGATACTTTCTCTTTTTTAATCTGAAATATGAAAATGTGCTTTATTTTCATCTTATTTTGTCTTTTTTCAATAAAACATTTCAAAATAACCTTGTTTCCCTTGATATTTTCACTTTTTTATCTGAAATATGAAAATGTGCTTTATTTTCATCTTATTTTGTCTTTTTTCAATAAAAAATTTCAAAATAACCTTGTTTCCCTTGATATTTTTACTTTTTTAATCTGAAATATGAAAATGTGCATTATTTTCATCTTATTTTGTCTTTTTTTCTATAAAAAATTTCAAAATAACCATGCTTCCTTTGATATTTTCACTTTTTTAATCTGAAATATGAAAATGTGCATTATTTTCATCTTATTTTGTCTTTTTTCTATCAAAAATTTCAAAATAACCTTGTTTCCCTTGATATTTTCACTTTTTTAATCTGAAATATGAAAATGTGCTTTATTTTCATCTTATTTTGTCTTTTTTCAATAAAAAATTTCAAAATAACCTTGTTTCCCTTGATATTTTTACTTTTTTAATCTGAAATATGAAAATGTGCATTGTTTTCATCTTATTTTGTCTTTCTTCTATCAAAAATTTCAAAATAACCATGCTTCCTTTGATATTTTCACTTTTTTAATCTGAAATATGAAAATGTGCTTTATTTTCATCTTATTTTGTCTTTTTTCAATAAAAATTTCAAAATAACCTTGTTTCCCTTGATATTTTCACTTTTTTAATCTGAAATATGAAAATGCGCTTTATTTTCATCTTATTTTGTCTTTTTTCAATAAAAAATTTCAAAATAACCTTGTTTCCCTTGATGTTTTTACTTTTTTAATCTGAAATATGAAAATGTGCATTATTTTCATCTTATTTTGTCTTTTTTCTATAAAAAATTTCAAAATAACCATGCTTCCTTTGATATTTTCACTTTTTTAATCTGAAATATGAAAATGTGCATTATTTTCATCTTATTTTGTCTTTTTTCTATCAAAAATTTCAAAATAACCTTGTTTCCCTTGATATTTTCACTTTTTTAATCTGAAATATGAAAATGCGCATTGTTTTCATCTTATTTTGTCTTTTTTCTATCAAAAATTTCAAAATAACCTTGTTTCCCTTGATATTTTCACTTTTTTTAATCTGAAATATGAAAATGCGCATTGTTTTCATCTTATTTTGTCTTTTTCCAATAAAAAATTTCAAAATAACCTTGTTTCCCTTGATATTTTTAATTTTTTAATCTGAAATATGAAAATGTGCTTTATTTTCATCTTATTTTGTCTTTTTTTCTATAAAAAATTTCAAAATAACCCTGCTTCCTTTGATATTTTCACTTTTTTAATCTGAAATATGAAAATGTGCTTTATTTTCATCTTATTTTGTCTTTTTTCAATAAAAAATTTCAAAATAACCTTGTTTCCCTTGATATTTTCACTTTTTTAATCTGAAATATGAAAATGTGCTTTATTTTCATCTTATTTTGGCTTTTCTCAATAAAAAATTTCAAAATAACCTTGTTTCCCTTGATATTTTCTCTTTTTTAATCTGAAATATAAAAATCTGCTTTATTTTCAACTTATTTTGTCTTTTTTCAATAAAACATTTCAAAATAACCTTGTTTCCCTTGATATTTTCACTTTTTTAATCTGAAATATGAAAATGTGCTTTATTTTCATCTTATTTTGGCTTTTCTCAATAAAAAATTTCAAAATAACCTTGTTTCCCTTGATATTTTCTCTTTTTTAATCTGAAATATAAAAATCTGCTTTATTTTCAACTTATTTTGTCTTTTTTCAATAAAACATTTCAAAATAACCTTGTTTCCCTTGATATTTTCACTTTTTTAATCTGAAATATGAAAATGCGCATTGTTTTCATCTTATTTTGTCTTTTTCCAATAAAAAATTTCAAAATAACCTTGTTTCCCTTGATATTTTTACTTTTTTAATCTGAAATATGAAAATGTGCTTTATTTTCATCTTATTTTGTCTTTTTTCTATAAAAAATTTCAAAATAACCCTGCTTCCTTTGATATTTTCACTTTTTCAATCTGAAATATGAAAATGTGCTTTATTTTCATCTTATTTTGTCTTTTTTCAATAAAAAATTTCAAAATAACCTTGTTTCCCTTGATATTTTCACTTTTTAATCTGAAATATGAAAATGTGCTTTATTTTCATCTTATTTTGGCTTTTCTCAATAAAAAATTTCAAAATAACCTTGTTTCCCTTGATATTTTCTTTAATCTGAAATATAAAAATCTGCTTTATTTTCAACTTATTTTGTCTTTTTTCAATAAAACATTTCAAAATAACCTTGTTTCCCTTGATATTTTCACTTTTTTAATCTGAAATATGAAAATGTGCTTTATTTTCATCTTATTTTGGCTTTTCTCAATAAAGAATTTCAAAATAACCTTGTTTCCCTTGATATTTTCTCTTTTTTTAATCTGAAATATAAAAATGTGCTTTATTTTCAACTTATTTTGTTTTTTTTCAATAAAAAATTTCAAAATAACCTTGTTTCCCTTGATATTTTCACTTTTTTAATCTGAAATATGAAAATGCGCTTTATTTTCATCTTATTTTGTCTTTTTTCAATAAAAAATTTCAAAAATAACCTTGTTTCCTTTGATGTTTTTACTTTTTTAATCTGAAATATGAAAATGTGCATTATTTTCATCTTATTTTGTCTTTTTTTTTCTATAAAAAATTTCAAAATAACCATGCTTCCTTTGATATTTTCACTTTTTTTAATCTGAAATATGAAAATGTGTATTATTTTCATCTTATTTTGTCTTTTTTCAATAAAAAATTTCAAAATAACCTTGTTTCCCTTGATATTTTCACTTTTTTAATCTGAAATATGAAAAATGCATTATTTTCATCTTATTTGTCTTTTTTCAATAAAAATTTCAAAATAACCTTGTTTCCCTTGATATTTTCACTGTTTTAATCTGAAATATGAAAATGTGCATTATTTTCATCTTATTTTGTCTTTTTTCAAGTAATAAAAATTTCAAAATAACCTTGTTTCCCTTGATATTTTTACTTTTTTAATCTGAAATATGAAACTGTGCATTATTTTCATCTTATTTTGTCTGTTTTCTATTAAAATTTTTCAAAATAACCATGCTTCCATTGATATTTTCACTTTTTTAATCTGAAATATGAAAATGTGCTTTATTTTCATCTTATTTTGTCTTTTTTCATTAAAAAATATCAAAATAACCTTGTTTCCCTTGATATTTTTACTTTTTTAATCTGAAATATGAAAATGTGCTTTATTTTCATCTTATTTTGTCTTTTTTCAAAAAAAATTTCAAAATAACCTTGTTTCCCTTGATATTTTTACTAATGAGAAATATGAAAATGTGCATTATTTTCATCTTATTTTGTCTTTTTTCTATGAAAAATCTCAAAATAACCATGTCTCCTTTGATATTTTCTACCTTTAATCTGAAATATGAAAATGTGCTTTAGTTTCCATCTTCTTTTGTCATGTTTCAATAAAAATTTTCAAAATAACCTTGTTTCCATTGAGATGTTCTCTTTCTTAATCTGAAATATGAAAATGTGCTTTATTTTCATCTTATTTTGTCTTTTTTCAATAAAAATTTCAAAATAACCATGCTTCCTTTGATATTTTCACTTTTTTAATCTGAAATATGAAAATGTGCTTTATTTTCATCTTATTTTGTCTTTTTTTCAATAAAAATTTCAAAATAACCTTGTTTCCTTTGATATTTTCACTTTTTAATCTGAAATATGAAATGCGCTTTATTTTCATCTTATTTTGTCTTTTTTCAATAAAAAATTTCAAAATAACCTTGTTTCCCTTGATATTTTCACTTTTTTAATCTGAAATATGAAAATGCGTTTTATTTTCATCTTATTTTGTCTTTTTTCAATAAAAATTTCAAAATAACCTTGTTTCCCTTGATGTTTTTACTTTTTTTAATCTGAAATATGAAAATGTGCATTATTTTCATCTTATTTTGTCTTTTTTCTATAAAAAAATTTCAAAATAACCATGCTTCCTTTGATATTTTCACTTTTTAATCTGAAATATGAAAATGCGCATTATTTTCATCTTATTTTGTCTTTTTTCTATCAAAAATTTCAAAATAACCTTGTTTCCCTTGATATTTTCACTTCCTTAATCTGGAAATATGAAAATGCGCATTGTTTTCATCTTATTTTGTCTTTTTCCAATAAAAAATTTCAAAATAACCTTGTTTCCCTTGATATTTTTACTTTTTTAATCTGAAATATGAAAATGTGCTTTATTTTTCATCTTATTTTGTCTTTTTTCTATAAAAAATTTCAAAATAACCCTGCTTCCTTTGATATTTTCACTTTTTTAATCTGAAATATGAAAATGTGCTTTATTTTCATCTTATTTTGTCTTTTCTCAATAAAAATTTCAAAATAACCTTGTTTCCCTTGATATTTTCACTTTTTTAATCTGAAATATGAAAATGTGCTTTATTTTCATCTTATTTTGGCTTTTCTCAATAAAAATTTCAAAATAACCTTGTTTCCCTTGATATTTTCTCTTTTAATCTGAAATATAAAAATCTGCTTTATTTTCAACTTATTTTGTCTTTTTTCAATAAAACATTTCAAAATAACCTTGTTTCCCTTGATATTTTCACTTTTAATCTGAAATATGAAAATGTGCTTTATTTTCATCTTATTTTGGCTTTTCTCAATAAAAAATTTCAAAATAACCTTGTTTCCTTGATATTTTCTCTTCTTTAATCTGAAATATAAAAATGTGCTTTATTTTCAACTTATTTTGTTTTTTTTCAATAAAAATTTCAAAATAACCTTGTTTCCTTTGATATTTTCACTTTTTTTTAATCTGAAATATGAAAATGCGCTTTATTTTCATCTTATTTTTGTCTTTTTTCAATAAAAATTTCAAATAATCCTGTTTCCCTTGATGTTTTTACTTTTTTAATCTGAAATATGAAATGTGTATTATTTTCAACTTATTTTGTCTTTTTTCAATAAAACATTTCAAAATAACCTTGTTTCTCGATATTTTCACTTTTTTAATCTGAAATATGAAACTGTGCATTATTTTCATCTTATTTTGTCTGTTTTCTATTAAAATTTTCAAAATAAGCATGCTTCCATTGATATTTTCACTTTTTTAATCTGAAATATGAAAATGTGCTTTATTTTCATCTTATTTTGTCTTTTTTCATTAAAAAATATCAAAATAACCTTGTTTCCCTTGATATTTTTACTTTTTTTTTAATCTGAAATATGAAAATGTGTTTTTATTTTTCATCTTATTTTGTCTTTTTTCAATAAAAAATTTCAAAATAACCTTGTTTCCCTTGGATATTTTTACTTTTAATGAGAAATACGAAAAATGCATTATTTTCATCTTATTTTGTCTTTTTTCTATGAAAATCTCAAAATAACCATGCTTCCTTTGATATTTTCACTTTTTTAATCTGAAATATGAAAATGTGCTTTTTAGTTTCATCTTCTTTTGTCATGTTTCAATAAAAAATTTCAAAATAACCTTGTTTCCATTGACATGTTCTCTTTCTTAATCTGAAATATGAAAATGTAAGCTATTTTCATCTTATTTTGTCTTTTTTCAATAAAAATTTCCAAAAATAACCTTGTTTCCCTTGATACTTTCTCTTTTTTAATCTGAAATATGAAAATGTGCATTATTTTCATCTTATTTTGTCTTTTTTCTATGAAAAATCTCAAAATAACCATGCTTCCTTTGATATTTTCACTTTTTTATCTGAAATATGAAAATGTGCTTTAGTTTCATCTTCTTTTGTCATGTTTCAATAAAAAATTTCAAAAATAACCTTGTTTCCATTGAGATGTTCTCTTCTTAATCTGAAATATGAAAATGTGCTTTATTTTCATCTTATTTTGTCTTTTTTCAATAAAAAATTTCAAAATAACCATGCTTCCTTTGATATTTTCACTTTTTTAATCTGAAATATGAAAATGTGCATTATTTTCATCTTATTTTGTCTTTTTTCTATGAAAAATCTCAAAATAACCATGCTTCCTTTGATATTTTCACTTTTTTAATCTGAAATATGAAAAAATGTGCTTTAGTTTCATCTTCTTTTGTCATGTTTCAATAAAAAATTTCAAAATAACCTTGTTTCCCTTGATATTTTCACTTTTTTAATCTGAAATATGAAAATGCGCATTGTTTTCATCTTATTTTGTCTTTTTCCCAATAAAAAATTTCAAAATAACCTTGTTTCCCTTGATATTTTTACTTTTTAATCTGAAATATGAAAATGTGCTTTATTTTCATCTTATTTTGTCTTTTTTTCTATAAAAATTTCAAAATAACCCTGCTTCCTTTGATATTTTCACTTTTTTCAATCTGAAATATGAAAATGTGCTTTATTTTCATCTTATTTTGTCTTTTTTCAAAAAATTTCAAAATAACCTTGTTTCCCTTGATATTTTCACTTTTTTAATCTGAAATATGAAAATGCTTTATTTTCATCTTATTTTGGCTTTTCTCAATAAAAATTTCAAAATAACCTTGTTTCCCTTGATATTTTCTCTTTTTTAATCTGAAATATAAAAATCTGCTTTATTTTCAACTTATTTTGTCTTTTTTCAATAAAACATTTCCCAAAATAACCTTGTTTCCCTTGATATTTTCACTTTTTTAATCTGAAATATGAAAATGTGCTTTATTTTCATCTTATTTTGGCTTTTCTCAATAAAAAATTTCAAAATAACCTTGTTTCCCTTGATATTTTCTCTCTTTTTTAATCTGAAATATAAAAATCTGCTTTATTTTCAACTTATTTTGTCTTTTTTCAATAAAACATTTCCCAAAATAACCTTGTTTCCCTTGATATTTTCACTTTTTTAATCTGAAATATGAAAATGTGCTTTATTTTCATCTTATTTTGGCTTTTCTCAATAAAAAATTTCAAAATAACCTTGTTTCCCTTGATATTTTCTCTTTTTTAATCTGAAATATAAAAATGTGCTTTATTTTCAACTTATTTTGCTTTTTTTCAATAAAAAAATTTCAAAAATAACCTTGTTTCCCTTGATATTTTCACTTTTTTTAATCTGAAATATAAAATGCGTTTTATTTTCATCTTATTTTGTCTTTTTCAATAAAAAATTTCAAAATAACCTTGTTTCCCTTGATGTTTTTACTTTTTTAATCTGAAATATGAAAATGTGCATTATTTTCAACTTATTTTGTCTTTTTTCAATAAAACATTTCAAAATAACCTTGTTTCCCTTGATATTTTCACTTTTTAATCTGAAATATGAAACTGTGCATTATTTTCATCTTATTTTGTCTGTTTTCTATTAAAATTTTCAAAATAACCATGCTTCCATTGATATTTTCACTTTTTAATCTGAAATATGAAAATGCTTTATTTTCATCTTATTTTGTCTTTTTTCATTAAAAAATATCAAAATAACCTTGTTTCCCTTGATATTTTTACTTTTAATCTGAAATATGAAAATGTGCTTTATTTTCATCTTATTTTGTCTTTTTTCAATAAAAATTTCAAAATAACCTTGTTTCCCTTGATATTTTTACTTTTTTAATGAGAAATACGAAAATGTGCATTATTTTCATCCTTTATTTTGTCTTTTTTTTTCTATGAAAAAAATCTCAAAATAACCATGCTTCCTTTTGATATTTTCACTTTTTTAATCTGAAATATGAAAATGCTTTAGTTTCATCTTCTTTGTCATGTTTCAATAAAAAATTTCAAAATAACCTTGTTTCCATTGACATGTTCTCTTTCTTAATCTGAAATATGAAAATGTGCTTTATTTTCATCTTATTTTGTCTTTTTTCAATAAAAATTTCAAAATAACCTTGTTTCCCTTGATACTTTCTCTTTTTTAATCTGGAAATATGAAAATGTGCATTATTTTCATCTTATTTTGTCTTTTTTCTATGAAAAATCTCAAAATAACCATGCTTCCTTTGATATTTTCACTTTTTTAATCTGAAATATGAAAATGTGCTTTAGTTTCATCTTCTTTTGTCATGTTTCAATAAAAAATTTTCAAAATAACCTTGTTTCCATTGAGATGTTCTCTTTCTTAATCTGAAATATGAAAATGTGCTTTATTTTCATCTTATTTTGTCTTTTTTCAATAAAAAATTTCAAAATAACCATGCTTCCTTTGATATTTTCACTTTTTTAATCTGAAATATGAAAATGTGCATTATTTTCATCTTATTTTTGTCTTTTTTCTATGAAAAATCTCAAAATAACCATGCTTCCTTTGATATTTTCACTTTTTTTAATCTGAAATATGAAAATGTGCTTTAGTTTCATCTTCTTTTGTCATGTTTCAATAAAAAATTTCAAAATAACCTTGTTTCCCTTGATATTTTCACTTTTTAATCTGAAATATGAAAATGCGCATTGTTTCATCTTATTTTGTCTTTTCCAATAAAAAATTTCAAAATAACCTTGTTTCCCTTGATATTTTTTACTTTTTTAATCTGAAATATGAAAATGTGCTTTATTTTCATCTTATTTTGTCTTTTTTCTATAAAAAATTTCAAAATAACCCTGCTTCCTTTGATATTTTCACTTTTTCAATCTGAAATATGAAAATGTGCTTTATTTTCATCTTATTTTGTCTTTTTCCAATAAAAAAATTTCAAAATAACCTTGTTTCCCTTGATATTTTCACTTTTTTTAATCTGAAATATGAAAATGTGCTTTATTTTCATCTTATTTGGCTTTTTCTCAATAAAAAATTTCAAAATAACCTTGTTTCCCTTGATATTTTCTCTTTTTTAATCTGAAATATAAAAATCTGCTTTATTTTCAACTTATTTTGTCTTTTTTTTTTCAATAAAACATTTCAAAATAACCTTGTTTCCCTTGATATTTTCACTTTTTTAATCTGAAATATGAAAATGTGCTTTATTTTCATCTTATTTTGGCTTTTCTCAATAAAAATTTCAAAATAACCTTGTTTCCCTTGATATTTTCTCTTTTTTTAATCTGAAATATAAAAATGTGCTTTATTTTCAACTTATTTTTGTTTTTTTCAATAAAAAATTTAAAATAACATTGTTTCCCTTGATATTTTCACTTTTTTAATCTATGAAATATGAAAATGCGCTTTATTTTCATCTTATTTTGTCTTTTTTCAATAAAAAATTCAAAATAACCTTGTTTCCCTTGATGTTTTTGCTTTTTAATCTGAAATATGAAAATGTGCATTATTTTCATCTTATTTTTGTCTTTTTTCTATAAAAAATTTCAAAATAACCATGCTTCCTTTGATATTTTCACTTTTTAATCTGAAATATGAAAATGTGCCATTATTTTCATCTTATTTTGTCTTTTTCAATAAAAAATTTCAAAATAACCTTGTTTCCCTTGATATTTTCACTTTTTTTTTTAATCTGAAATATGAAAATGTGCATTATTTTCATCTTATTTTGTCTTTTTTCAATAAAAAATTTCAAAATAACCTTGTTTCCCTTGATATTTTTACTTTTTTTAATCTGAAATATGAAACTGTGCATTATTTTCATCTTATTTTGTCTGTTTTCTATTAAAATTTCAAAATAACCATGCTTCCCGTGATATTTTCACTTTTTTAATCTGAAATATGAAAATGTGCTTTATTTTCATCTTATTTTGTCTTTTTCATTAAAAAATATCAAAATAACCTTGTTTCCTTGATATTTTTACTTTTTTAATCTGAAATATGAAAATGTAACTTTATTTTACATCTTATTTTGTCTTTTTTCAATAAAAAAATTTCTAAAATAACCTTGTTTCCCTTGATATTTTTACTTTTTAATGAAAATATGAGAAAATGTGCATTATTTTCATCTTATTTTGTCTTTTTTCTATGAAAATCTCAAAATAACCATGCTTCCTTTGATATTTTCACTTTTTTAATCTGAAATATGAAAATGTGCTTTAGTTTCATCTTCTTTTGTCATGTTTCAATAAAAAATTTCAAAATAACCTTGTTTCCATTGAGATGTTCTCTTTCTTAATCTGAAATATGAAAATGTGCTTTATTTTCATCTTATTTTGTCTTTTTTCAATAAAAAATTTCAAAATAACCATGCTTCCTTTGATATTTTCACTTTTTTAATCTGAAATATGAAAATGTGCATTATTTTCATCTTATTTTGTCTTTTTTCTATGAAAAATCTCAAAATAACCATGCTTCCTTTGATATTTTCACTTTTTTAATCTGAAATATGAAAATGTGCTTTAGTTTCATCTTCTTTTGTCTTTTTTCAATAAAAAATTTCAAAATAACCTTGTTTCCCTTGATATTTTCTCTTTTTTAATCTGAAATATAAAAATCTGCTTTATTTTCAACTTATTTTGTCTTTTTTCAATAAAACATTTCAAAATAACCTTGTTTCCCTTGATATTTTCACTTTTTTAATCTGAAATATGAAAATGTGCTTTATTTTCATCTTATTTTGGCTTTTCTCAATAAAAAATTTCAAAATAACCTTGTTTCCCTTGATATTTTCTCTTTTTTAATCTGAAATATAAAAATGTGCTTTATTTTCAACTTATTTTGTTTTTTTTCAATAAAAAATTTCAAAATAACATTGTTTCCCTTGATATTTTCACTTTTTTAATCTGAAATATGAAAATGCGCTTTATTTTCATCTTATTTTGTCTTTTTTCAATAAAAAATTTCAAAATAACCTTGTTTCCCTTGATGTTTTTACTTTTTTAATCTGAAATATGAAAATGTGCATTATTTTCATCTTATTTTGTCTTTTTTCTATAAAAAATTTCAAAATAACCATGCTTCCTTTGATATTTTCACTTTTTTAATCTGAAATATGAAAATGTGCATTATTTTCATCTTATTTTGTCTTTTTTCAATAAAAATTTCAAAATAACCTTGTTTCCCTTGATATTTTCACTTTTTTAATCTGAAATATGAAAATGTGCATTATTTTCATCTTATTTTGTCTTTTTTCAATAAAAAATTTCAAAATAACCTTGTTTCCCTTGATATTTTTACTTTTTTAATCTGAAATATGAAACTGTGCATTATTTTCATCTTATTTTGTCTGTTTTCTATTAAAATTTTCAAAATAACCATGCTTCCATTGATATTTTCACTTTTTTAATCTGAAATATGAAAATGTGCTTTATTTTCATCTTATTTTGTCTTTTTTCATTAAAAAATATCAAAATAACCTTGTTTCCCTTGATATTTTTACTTTTTTAATCTGAAATATGAAAATGTGCTTTATTTTCATCTTATTTTGTCTTTTTTCAATAAAAAAATTTCAAAATAACCTTGTTTCCCTTGATATTTTTACTTTTTTAATGAGAAATATGAAAATGTGCATTATTTTCATCTTATTTTGTCTTTTTTCTATGAAAAATCTCAAAATAACCATGCTTCCTTTGATATTTTCACTTTTTTAATCTGAAATATGAAAATGTGCTTTAGTTTCATCTTCTTTTGTCATGTTTCAATAAAAAATTTCAAAATAACCTTGTTTCCATTGAGATGTTCTCTTTCTTAATCTGAAATATGAAAATGTGCTTTATTTTCATCTTATTTTGTCTTTTTTCAATAAAAAATTTCAAAATAACCATGCTTCCTTTGATATTTTCACTTTTTTAATCTGAAATATGAAAATGTGCATTATTTTCATCTTATTTTGTCTTTTTTCTATGAAAAATCTCAAAATAACCATGCTTCCTTTGATATCTTCACTTTTTTAATCTGAAATATGAAAATGTGCTTTAGTTTCATCTTCTTTTGTCTTTTTTCAATAAAAAATTTCAAAATAACCTTGTTTCCCTTGATATTTTCACTTTTTTAATCTGAAATATGAAAATGTGCTTTATTTTCATCTTATTTTGGCTTTTCTCAATAAAAAATTTCAAAATAACCTTGTTTCCCTTGATATTTTCTCTTTTTTAATCTGAAATATAAAAATCTGCTTTATTTTCAACTTATTTTGTCTTTTTTCAATAAAACATTTCAAAATAACCTTGTTTCCCTTGATATTTTCACTTTTTTAATCTGAAATATGAAAATGTGCTTTATTTTCATCTTATTTTGGCTTTTCTCAATAAAAAATTTCAAAATAACCTTGTTTCCCTTGATATTTTCTCTTTTTTAATCTGAAATATAAAAATGTGCTTTATTTTCAACTTATTTTGTTTTTTTTCAATAAAAAATTTCAAAATAACATTGTTTCCCTTGATATTTTCACTTTTTTAATCTGAAATATGAAAATGCGCTTTATTTTCATCTTATTTTGTCTTTTTTCAATAAAAAATTTCAAAATAACCTTGTTTCCCTTGATGTTTTTACTTTTTTAATCTGAAATATGAAAATGTGCATTATTTTCATCTTATTTTGTCTTTTTTCTATAAAAAATTTCAAAATAACCATGCTTCCTTTGATATTTTCACTTTTTTAATCTGAAATATGAAAATGTGCATTATTTTCATCTTATTTTGTCTTTTTTCAATAAAAAATTTCAAAATAACCTTGTTTCCCTTGATATTTTCACTTTTTTAATCTGAAATATGAAAATGTGCATTATTTTCATCTTATTTTGTCTTTTTTCAATAAAAAATTTCAAAATAACCTTGTTTCCATTGAGATGTTCTCTTTCTTAATCTGAAATATGAAAATGTGCTTTATTTTCATCTTATTTTGTCTTTTTTCAATAAAAAATTTCAAAATAACCATGCTTCCTTTGATATTTTCACTTTTTTAATCTGAAATATGAAAATGTGCATTATTTTCATCTTATTTTGTCTTTTTTCTATGAAAAATCTCAAAATAACCATGCTTCCTTTGATATTTTCACTTTTTTAATCTGAAATATGAAAATGTGCTTTAGTTTCATCTTCTTTTGTCTTTTTTCAATAAAAAATTTCAAAATAACCTTGTTTCCCTTGATATTTTCACTTTTTTAATCTGAAATATGAAAATGTGCTTTATTTTCATCTTATTTTGGCTTTTCTCAATAAAAAATTTCAAAATAACCTTGTTTCCCTTGATATTTTCTCTTTTTTAATCTGAAATATAAAAATCTGCTTTATTTTCAACTTATTTTGTCTTTTTTCAATAAAACATTTCAAAATAACCTTGTTTCCCTTGATATTTTCACTTTTTTAATCTGAAATATGAAAATGTGCTTTATTTTCATCTTATTTTGGCTTTTCTCAATAAAAAATTTCAAAATAACCTTGTTTCCCTTGATATTTTCTCTTTTTTAATCTGAAATATAAAAATGTGCTTTATTTTCAACTTATTTTGTTTTTTTTCAATAAAAAATTTCAAAATAACATTGTTTCCCTTGATATTTTCACTTTTTAATCTGAAATATGAAAATGCGCTTTATTTTCATCTTATTTTGTCTTTTTTCAATAAAAAATTTCAAAATAACCTTGTTTCCCTTGATGTTTTTACTTTTTTAATCTGAAATATGAAAATGTGCATTATTTTCATCTTATTTTGTCTTTTTTCTATAAAAAATTTCAAAATAACCATGCTTCCTTTGATATTTTCACTTTTTTAATCTGAAATATGAAAATGTGCATTATTTTCATCTTATTTTGTCTTTTTTCAATAAAAAATTTCAAAATAACCTTGTTTCCCTTGATATTTTCACTTTTTTAATCTGAAATATGAAAATGTGCATTATTTTCATCTTATTTTGTCTTTTTTCAATAAAAAATTTCAAAATAACCTTGTTTCCATTGAGATGTTCTCTTTCTTAATCTGAAATATGAAAATGTGCTTTATTTTCATCTTATTTTGTCTTTTTTCAATAAAAATTTCAAAATAACCATGCTTCCTTTGATATTTTCACTTTTTTAATCTGAAATATGAAAATGTGCATTATTTTCATCTTATTTTGTCTTTTTTCTATGAAAAATCTCAAAATAACCATGCTTCCTTTGATATTTTCACTTTTTAATCTGAAATATGAAAAAATGTGCTTTAGTTTCATCTTCTTTTGTCTTTTTTCAATAAAAAATTTCAAAATAACCTTGTTTCCCTTGATATTTTCACTTTTTTAATCTGAAATATGAAAATGTGCTTTATTTTCATCTTATTTTGGCTTTTCTTAATAAAAAATTTCAAAAATAACCTTGTTTCCCTTGATATTTTCTCTTTTTTAATCTGAAATATAAAAATTCGTTTTGCTTTTCTAACTTATTTTGTCTTTTTTCAATAAAACATTTCAAAATAACCTTGTTTCCCTTGATATTTTCTCTTTTTTAATCTGAAATATAAAAATGTGCTTTATTTTCAACTTATTTTGTTTTTTTTCAATAAAAATTTCAAATAACATTGTTTCCCTTGGATATTTTCACTTTTTTAATCTGAAATATGAAAATGCGCTTTATTTTCATCTTATTTTGTCTTTTTTCAATAAAAAATTTCAAAATAACCTTGTTTCCCTTGATGTTTTTACTTTTTTTATCTGAAATATGAAAATGCATTATTTTCATCTTATTTTGTCTTTTTTCTATAAAAATTTCAAAATAACCATGCTTCCTTTGATATTTTCACTTTTTTTTAATCTGAAATATGAAAATGTGCATTATTTTGTCTTATTTTGTCTTTTTTCAATAAAAATTTCAAAATAACCTTGTTTCCCTTGATATTTTCACTTTTTTAATCTGAAATATGAAAATGTGCATTATTTTCATCTTATTTTGTCTTTTTTCAATAAAAAATTTCAAAATAACCTTGTTTCCCTTGATATTTTTACTTTTTTAATCTGAAATATGAAACTGTGCATTATTTTCATCTTATTTTGTCTGTTTTCTATTAAAATTTTCAAAATAACCATGCTTCCATTGATATTTTCTAATTTTTAATCTGAAATATGAAAATGTGCTTTATTTTCATCTTATTTTGTCTTTTTTCATTAAAAATATCAAAATAACCTTGTTTCCCTTGATATTTTTACTTTTTAATCTGAAATATGAAAAATAAAGTTTTATTTTCATCTTATTTGTCTTTTTTCAATAAAAAAATTTCAAAATAACCTTGTTTCCCTTGATATTTTTACTTTTTTAATGAGAAATATGAAAATGTGCATTATTTTCATCTTATTTTGTCTTTTTTCTATGAAAATCTCAAAATAACCATGCTTCCTTTGATATTTTCACTTTTTTAATCTGAAATATGAAAATGTGCTTTAGTTTCATCTTCTTTTGTCATGTTTCAATAAAAATCTCAAAATAACCTTGTTTCCATTGAGATGTTCTCTTTTCTTAATCTGAAATATGAAAATGTGCTTTATTTTCATCTTATTTTGTCTTTTTTCAATAAAAAATTTCAAAACAACCATGCTTCCTTTGATATTTTCACTTTTTTAATCTGAAATATGAAAATGTGCTTTATTTTCATCTTATTTTGTCTTTTTTCAATAAAAATTTCAAAATAACCTTGTTTCCCTTGATATTTTCACTTTTTTAATCTGAAATAGAAATGCGCTTTTTATTTTCATCTTATTTTGTCTTTTTCAATAAAAAATTTCAAAATAACCTTGTTTCCCTTGATATTTTCACTTTTTTAATCTGAAATATGAAAATGCGCTTTATTTTCATCTTATTTTGTCTTTTTCAATAAAAAATTACAAAATAACCTTGTTTCCCTTGATGTTTTTACTTTTTCAATCTGAAATATGAAAATGTGCATTATTTTCATCTTATTTTGTCTTTTTTCTTTAAAAAATTTCAAAATAACCATGCTTCCTTTGATATTTTCACTTTTTTAATCTGAAATATGAAAATGTGCATTATTTTCATCTTATTTTGTCTTTTTTCTATCAAAAATTTCAAAATAACCTTGTTTCCCTTGATATTTTCACTTTTTTAATCTGAAATATGAAAATGCGCATTGTTTTCATCTTATTTTGTCTTTTTTCTATCAAAATTATCAAAATAACCTTGTTTCCCTTGATATTTTCACTTTTTTAATCTGAAATATGAAAATGCGCATTGTTTTCATCTTATTTTGTCTTTTTCCAATAAAAAATTTCAAAATAACCTTGTTTCCCTTGATATTTTTACTTTTTTAATCTGAAATATGAAAATGTGCTTTATTTTCATCTTATTTTGTCTTTTTTCTATAAAAAATTTCAAAATAACCCTGCTTCCTTTGATATTTTCACTTTTTTAATCTGAAATATGAAAATGTGCTTTATTTTCATCTTATTTTGTCTTTTTTCAATAAAAAATTTCAAAATAACCTTGTTTCCCTTGATATTTTCACTTTTTTAATCTGAAATATGAAAATGTGCTTTATTTTCATCTTATTTTGGCTTTTCTCAATAAAAAATTTCAAAATAACCTTGTTTCCCTTGATATTTTTACTTTTTTAATCTGAAATATAAAAATCTGCTTTATTTTCAACTTATTTTGTCTTTTTTCAATAAAACATTTCAAAATAACCTTGTTTCCCTTGATATTTTCACTTTTTTAATCTGAAATATGAAAATGTGCTTTATTTTCATCTTATTTTGGCTTTTCTCAATAAAAAATTTCAAAATAACCTTGTTTCCCTTGATATTTTCTCTTTTTTAATCTGAAATATAAAAATGTGCTTTATTTTCAACTTATTTTGTTTTTTTTCAATAAAAAATTTCAAAATAACCTTGTTTCCCTTGATATTTTTACTTTTTTAATGAGAAATATGAAAATGTGCTTTATTTTCATCTTATTTTGTCTTTTTCTATGAAAAATCTCAAAATAACCATGCTTCCTTTGATATTTTCACTTTTTTAATCTGAAATATGAAAATGTGCTTTAGTTTCATCTTCTTTTGTCATGTTTCAATAAAAAATTTCAAAATAACCTTGTTTCCATTGACATGTTCTCTTTCTTAATCTGAAATATGAAAATGTGCTTTATTTTCATCTTATTTTGTCTTTTTTCAATAAAAAATTTCAAAATAACCTTGTTTCCCTTGATACTTTCTCTTTTTTAATCTGAAATATGAAAATGTGCTTTATTTTCATCTTATTTTGTCTTTTTTCAATAAAAAATTTCAAAATAACCTTGTTTCCGTTGATATTTTCACTTTTTTAATCTGAAATATGAAAATGTGCATTATTTTCATCTTATTTTGTCTTTTTTCTATGAAAAATCTCAAAATAACTATGCTTCCTTTGATATTTTCACTTTTTTAATCTGAAATATGAAAATGCGCTTTATTTTCATCTTATTTTTGTCTTTTTTCAATAAAAAATTTCAAAATAACCTTGTTTCCCTTGATGTTTTTACTTTTTTAATCTGAAATATGAAAATGTGCATTATTTTCATCTTATTTTGTCTTTTTCTATAAAAAATTTCAAAATAACCATGCTTCCTTTGATATTTTCACTTTTTTAATCTGAAATATGAAAATGTGCATTATTTTCATCTTATTTTGTCTTTTTTCAATAAAAAATTTCAAAATAACCTTGTTTCCCTTGATATTTTCACTTTTTTAATCTGAAATATGAAAATGTGCATTATTTTCATCTTATTTTGTCTTTTTTCAATAAAAAATTTCAAAATAACCTTGTTTCCCTTGATATTTTTACTTTTTTAATCTGAAATATGAAACTGTGCATTATTTTCATCTTATTTTGTCTGTTTTCTATTAAAATTTTCAAAATAACCATGCTTTCATTGATATTTTCACTTTTTAATCTGAAATATGAAAATGTGCTTTATTTTCATCTTATTTTGTCTTTTTTCATTAAAAAATATCAAAATAACCTTGTTTCCCTTGATATTTTTACTTTTTTAATCTGAAATATGAAAATGTGCTTTATTTTCATCTTATTTTGTCTTTTTTCAATAAAAAATTTCAAAATAACCTTGTTTCCCTTGATATTTTTACTTTTTTAATGAGAAATACGAAAATGTGCATTATTTTCATCTTATTTTGTCTTTTTTCTATGAAAAATCTCAAAATAACCATGCTTCCTTTGATATTTTCACTTTTTTAATCTGAAATATGAAAATGTGCTTTAGTTTCATCTTCTTTTGTCATGTTTCAATAAAAAATTTCAAAATAACCTTGTTTCCATTGACATGTTCTCTTTCTTAATCTGAAATATGAAAATGTGCTTTATTTTCATCTTATTTTGTCTTTTTTCAATAAAAAATTTCAAAATAACCTTGTTTCCCTTGATACTTTCTCTTTTTTAATCTGAAATATGAAAATGTGCTTTATTTTCATCTTATTTTGTCTTTTTTCAATAAAAAATTTCAAAATAACCTTGTTTCCCTTGATATTTTCACTTTTTTAATCTGAAATATGAAAATGCGCTTTATTTTCATCTTATTTTGTCTTTTTTCAATAAAAAATTTCAAAATAACCTTGTTTCCCTTGATGTTTTTACTTTTTTAATCTGAAATATGAAAATGTGCATTATTTTCATCTTATTTTGTCTTTTTCTATAAAAAATTTCAAAATAACCATGCTTCCTTTGATATTTTCACTTTTTTAATCTGAAATATGAAAATGTGCATTATTTTCATCTTATTTTGTCTTTTTTCTATCAAAAATTTCAAAATAACCTTGTTTCCCTTGATATTTTCACTTTTTTAATCTGAAATATGAAAATGCGCATTGTTTTCATCTTATTTTGTCTTTTTTCTATAAAAAATTTCAAAATAACCTTGTTTCCCTTGATATTTTCACTTTTTTAATCTGAAATATGAAAATGTGCTTTATTTTCATCTTATTTTGTCTTTTTTCAATAAAAAATTTCAAAATAACCTTGTTTCCCTTGATATTTTTACTTTTTTAATCTGAAATATGAAAATGTGCATTATTTTCATCTTATTTTGTCTTTTTTCTATCAAAAATTTCAAAATAACCATGCTTCCTTTGTTATTTTCACTTTTTTAATCTGAAATATGAAAATGTGCTTTAGTTTCATCTTATTTTGTCTTTTTTCAATAAAACATTTCAAAATAACCTTGTTTCCCTTGATATTTTCACTTTTTTAATCTGAAATATGAAAATGTGCTTTATTTTCATCTTATTTTGGCTTTTCTCAATAAAAAATTTCAAAATAACCTTGTTTCCCTTGATATTTTCACTTTTTTAATCTGAAATATGAAAATGTGCTTTATTTTCATCTTATTTTGTCTTTTTTCAATAAAAAATTTCAAAATAACCTTGTTTCCCTTGATATTTTTACTTTTTTAATCTGAAATATGAAAATGTGCATTATTTTCATCTTATTTTGTCTTTTTTCTATCAAAAATTTCAAAATAACCATGCTTCCTTTGATATTGTCACTTTTTTAATCTGAAATATGAAAATGTGCTTTATTTTCATCTTATTTTGTCTTTTTTCAATAAAAAATTTCAAAATAACCTTGTTTCCCTTGATATTTTCACTTTTTTAATCTGAAATATGAAAATGCGCTTTATTTTCATCTTATTTTGTCTTTTTTCAATAAAAAATTTCAAAATAACCTTGTTTCCCTTGATATTTTCACTTTTTTAATCTGAAATATGAAAATGCGCTTTATTTTCATCTTATTTTGTCTTTTTTCAATAAAAAATTACAAAATAACCTTGTTTCCCTTGATGTTTTTACTTTTTCAATCTGAAATATGAAAATGTGCATTATTTTCATCTTATTTTGTCTTTTTTCTTTAAAAAATTTCAAAATAACCATGCTTCCTTTGATATTTTCACTTTTTTAATCTGAAATATGAAAATGTGCATTATTTTCATCTTATTTTGTCTTTTTTCTATCAAAAATTTCAAAATAACCTTGTTTCCCTTGATATTTTCACTTTTTTAATCTGAAATATGAAAATGCGCATTGTTTTCATCTTATTTTGTCTTTTTTCTATCAAAAATATCAAAATAACCTTGTTTCCCTTGATATTTTCACTTTTTTAATCTGAAATATGAAAATGCGCATTGTTTTCATCTTATTTTGTCTTTTTCCAATAAAAAATTTCAAAATAACCTTGTTTCCCTTGATATTTTTACTTTTTTAATCTGAAATATGAAAATGTGCTTTATTTTCATCTTATTTTGTCTTTTTTCTATAAAAAATTTCAAAATAACCCTGCTTCCTTTGATATTTTCACTTTTTTAATCTGAAATATGAAAATGTGCTTTATTTTCATCTTATTTTGTCTTTTTTCAATAAAAAATTTCAAAATAACCTTGTTTCCCTTGATATTTTCACTTTTTTAATCTGAAATATGAAAATGTGCTTTATTTTCATCTTATTTTGGCTTTTCTCAATAAAAAATTTCAAAATAACCTTGTTTCCCTTGATATTTTTACTTTTTTAATCTGAAATATAAAAATCTGCTTTATTTTCAACTTATTTTGTCTTTTTTCAATAAAACATTTCAAAATAACCTTGTTTCCCTTGATATTTTCACTTTTTTAATCTGAAATATGAAAATGTGCTTTATTTTCATCTTATTTTGGCTTTTCTCAATAAAAAATTTCAAAATAACCTTGTTTCCCTTGATATTTTCTCTTTTTTAATCTGAAATATAAAAATGTGCTTTTATTTTCAACTTATTTTGTTTTTTTTCAATAAAAAATTTCAAAATAACCTTGTTTCCCTTGATATTTTTACTTTTTTAATGAGAAATATGAAAATGTGCTTTATTTTCATCTTATTTTGTCTTTTTTCTATGAAAAATCTCAAAATAACCATGCTTCCTTTGATATTTTCACTTTTTTAATCTGAAATATGAAAATGTGCTTTAGTTTCATCTTCTTTTGTCATGTTTCAATAAAAAATTTCAAAATAACCTTGTTTCCATTGACATGTTCTCTTTCTTAATCTGAAATATGAAAATGTGCTTTATTTTCATCTTATTTTGTCTTTTTTCAATAAAAAATTTCAAAATAACCTTGTTTCCCTTGATACTTTCTCTTTTTTAATCTGAAATATGAAAATGTGCTTTATTTTCATCTTATTTTGTCTTTTTTCAATAAAAAATTTCAAAATAACCTTGTTTCCGTTGATATTTTCACTTTTTTAATCTGAAATATGAAAATGTGCATTATTTTCATCTTATTTTGTCTTTTTTCTATGAAAAATCTCAAAATAACTATGCTTCCTTTGATATTTTCACTTTTTTAATCTGAAATATGAAAATGCGCTTTATTTTCATCTTATTTTGTCTTTTTTCAATAAAAAATTTCAAAATAACCTTGTTTCCCTTGATGTTTTTACTTTTTTTAATCTGAAATATGAAAATGTGCATTATTTTCATCTTATTTTGTCTTTTTTCTATAAAAAATTTCAAAATAACCATGCTTCCTTTGATATTTTCACTTTTTTAATCTGAAATATGAAAATGTGCATTATTTTCATCTTATTTTGTCTTTTTTCAATAAAAAATTTCAAAATAACCTTGTTTCCCTTGATATTTTCACTTTTTTAATCTGAAATATGAAAATGTGCATTATTTTCATCTTATTTTGTCTTTTTTCAATAAAAAATTTCAAAATAACCTTGTTTCCCTTGATATTTTTACTTTTTTAATCTGAAATATGAAACTGTGCATTATTTTCATCTTATTTTGTCTGTTTTCTATTAAAATTTTCAAAATAACCATGCTTTCATTGATATTTTCACTTTTTTTAATCTGAAATATGAAAATGTGCTTTATTTTCATCTTATTTTGTCTTTTTTCATTAAAAAATATCAAAATAACCTTGTTTCCCTTGATATTTTTACTTTTTTAATCTGAAATATGAAAATGTGCTTTATTTTCATCTTATTTTGTCTTTTTTCAATAAAAAATTTCAAAATAACCTTGTTTCCCTTGATATTTTTACTTTTTTAATGAGAAATACGAAAATGTGCATTATTTTCATCTTATTTTGTCTTTTTTCAATAAAAAATTTCAAAATAACCTTGTTTCCCTTGATATTTTCACTTTTTTAATCTGAAATATGAAAATGCGCTTTTATTTTCATCTTATTTTGTCTTTTTTCAATAAAAAATTTCAAAATAACCTTGTTTCCCTTGATGTTTTTACTTTTTTAATCTGAAATATGAAAATGTGCATTATTTTCATCTTATTTTGTCTTTTTTCTATAAAAAATTTCAAAATAACCATGCTTCCTTTGATATTTTCACTTTTTTAATCTGAAATATGAAAATGTGCATTATTTTCATCTTATTTTGTCTTTTTTCTATCAAAAATTTCAAAATAACCTTGTTTCCCTTGATATTTTCACTTTTTTAATCTGAAATATGAAAATGCGCATTGTTTTCATCTTATTTTGTCTTTTTTCTATAAAAAATTTCAAAATAACCTTGTTTCCCTTGATATTTTCACTTTTTTAATCTGAAATATGAAAATGCGCATTGTTTTCATCTTATTTTGTCTTTTTCCAATAAAAATTTCAAAATAACCTTGTTTCCCTTGATATTTTTACTTTTTTAATCTGAAATATGAAAATGTGCTTTATTTTCATCTTATTTTGTCTTTTTTCTATAAAAAATTTCAAAATAACCCTGCTTCCTTTGATATTTTCACTTTTTTAATCTGAAATATGAAAATGTGCTTTATTTTCATCTTATTTTGTCTTTTTTCAATAAAAAATTTCAAAATAACCTTGTTTCCCTTGATATTTTCACTTTTTAATCTGAAATATGAAAATGTGCTTTATTTTCATCTTATTTTGGCTTTTCTCAATAAAAAATTTCAAAATAACCTTGTTTCCCTTGATATTTTTACTTTTTTAATGAGAAA
>JBBBDQ010003738.1:0-26971 GCA_037127315.1 Ascarosepion bandense | reverse complement strand
AATACACGCTTGGGCAATCGTGTCTCTTTCGAGACATGACTAACTGGGCTGAAGTATTTTCAATTAACAGGTTGCCATTACTTTCTACGGTCGACTGTCTGATTGCCAACAAAGAACATCAAACCGAAACTGGTTGCCAACCGTGTGAACCAAGTATGTCTTGCTATTTAACCCATAATTGGTTGGATAAGAGATGGATTAGTAATTTTCCGAAAGGCTACAAATGCAAGAAATTTGAACTGGAATTGGAACACGGCTCTCCAATTTTCCTTTTCCGAGTTGATATCCATTGCACCACAATGTAAACTTTCGCCATGTTTATCTGACATCTCACGCACAAAGTTCTATGGCACAAGGACAATAAAAAGAAGATCGAAACATATGTATTCCGTATATTGCTATGTATAAATACATACATAAAATGCAATAATTCCTTTTTTGTTGGCCTTGTGCCATACTAAGCAATGATTAATGAATCAAATTAAGAAATTCTTTATACTCTACATATCTGTTTAAGCTGATTAACTACTATTTGAGACAATCTCACACAGTCGCGTAAAATATAGTATGGCACAAGGCATTAGGGTTAAGGTTAGGGGTTAGGGGTTAGGGCTTAGCGTTAGGGTTAGGGTTTAGGGTTAGGGTTCGGGTTAGGGGTTAGGGGTAGGGGTTAGGGGTTAGACAACGATTTCTTCATTAATGAATAATGGCCCAAATTAAAAACAATGTATGTCTAGATTCGTCGGGTTTAATTTTAAGAAAAAGCCTTGGTGGAAAGAGGATCAAGTTGGCGGTATTAGTCAATCTCGTCTGACACAACGAATTTGCGTCCGACGTTCGTCCAACGATGGCAACGAGATCGACCCAGGTCCTTATGGTGACAACTCGATTGCGTGGTGGGACACACGGCAATACGTTTTCTCGATATCGGTCAAAGTTTCATTCATGGACTTTTTCATAATTTCTTTTGAATTCGGCCGAATGATTTGAAATAGATTTGTAAGATCGAGTGCGCCAGTGACTCTTTTTGGCCAGGTGTGTACGGCTAACTTCAGTGACTTAAAACACAATATATAGCATGGCACAAGGCCAATACACAAAAATAAAGTCTGCCTATCTATCTATCTATCTATCTATCTGTCTGTCTGTCTAAATATTAGTGCTTAATATTTTTAATCAGATCAAGTTTTAGTAACCAGAGTTTCTCTGCCGCCATGATCCGTTCTTTGAAACACAAAATATAGTATGGATCAAGGCCAATATATATTTAAAAAATAATCTCCGCTCTCGTTCGGACAAGCTTTTTCTTGAATATTGAATATGCCTTTGTGAAATTGAAACAATATATATCAATCTATCTCTGGCTATCTCCATGTCTGTCTAGATCGATAGCTCTGAACATTTTGAACTGAAAACATTTACGAAGCATACGATAAATATCCGACATCTTCTGTTATTAGAAACACAATGTACAATATGGCACAAGGACAACAAAAATAGAAATCGTAAATTACTGAATAACTTTACTTGCAATAGAAGCTTTCATTGTATTCGTTTCGAATTATATTAAGGTTTAATACTTTTAGGGGGACTATTTTATTACTTAATAACAATAGAAAACTGATCCCCCGCGTTTAGTCGTAGTAGAAGTTTTAATAGTATTCGATTCCAATTATATTATTGTGTACTAATTCTAGGGGGATCACTCTATTAATTAACCATAATAGAAAACTGATGCCCCGTCTTCAGTCGTAATAGAAAAGGTAATATTTTTTTTTTTGGTAAGCCAGTACGCCAGAACGCCAGTACACCAAATTTCAGTCCGCCATTTCGGTAC
The DNA here is from genome assembly GCA_037127315.1 of Ascarosepion bandense. Taxonomy (NCBI): domain Eukaryota; kingdom Metazoa; phylum Mollusca; class Cephalopoda; order Sepiida; family Sepiidae; genus Ascarosepion; species Ascarosepion bandense. The sequence goes on along the minus strand of JBBBDQ010003738.1, from coordinate 25,134 downwards.
GTCAAAATTTGTTAGGTATCATGTAACCTATCCTAAATTTTTCTTTCTTTTTAATTCTATTCGATTCCAATGATATTATTGTGTACTAATACTAGGGGGATCAGTTTATTACTTGACAACATTAGAAAACTGATCCCCGTCTTTAGTCGTAATAGAAGCTTTAATTGTATTCGATTCCAATGATATTATTGTGTACTAATTCTAGGGGGATCAGTTTATTACTTAACAACAATAGAAAACTGATCCCCGTCTTTAGTCGTAATAGAAGCTTTAATTGTATTCGATTCCAATGATATTATTATGTACTAATTCTAGTGGGATCAGTTTATTACTTAACAACAATAGAAAACTGACTCCCAGACTTTAGTCGTAATAGAATCTTTAATTGTATACTATTCCAATGATATTATTGTGTACTAATTCTAGGGGGATCAGTTTATTACTTAACAACAATAGAAAACAGATCCCCCACCTTCAGTCGTAATAGAAGATTTAATTGTATTCGATTCAATTTATATTATTTTGTACTAATTATAGGTTGATTAATAACAATAGAAAACCGATCTCCCGCCTTTAGTTACAATAGAAGATTTAATTGTATTCGATTCCAATGATATTATTGTGTATTAATTCTAGGGGGATCAGTTGATTACTTCACAACAATAGAAAAACGATCCCCGTCTTTATTATTGTGTACTAATTCTAATGCGACTGTTAAAAGCTAACAGTCATTGGAAATGAGAAAATAAAAATAATAAATACGACAATTTATTTATCGCCCTCTCTAAGTTTTTAATGAAATAATTGCGACAATTTATTCATCGCACTCAGGATTATCATGAAACACATGAAGTAAGAAAGATCGATAACCCAGAGACACTGGTACAAGACAACGGTCCGTGGAATAGAACAAAAAAAATGAATACGACAATTTATTTATCGCACCCAGGACTTTCGTGAAACACATGAAATAAGAAAAACGAAAGAAGAATGCGACTGACACAAGGCAACAGTCCGTGGAAACGAACTAGAAAAGAATAATAATTGCGACAATTTATTCATCGCACTCAGGATCATCAAGAAATATATGAGGAAAGAAAAATCGATAACCCAGTGACACTGGTACAAGATGACGGCCCGAGGAAACGGACAAAAAAATGAATACGACAATATATTTATCGCACAGTAGATTTTCCGTGAAAAGAAATAATTGCGACATTTTATCTATCGCACTATACACTATAAGGGGAAGTTGTGGGGCACCATGTACATGTGTGAGACGAAAAATAGAGGATTGGGAGAGCCATGACCATGTATGTAATTAAGTAAAAGGGATGACGTCGATAGCCATGAACGCCTTATTTTTCGCGAATCTTCACACAGAAGACTGACCGAAAACGTGAACGGCAGAATTGAGGAAGGCGTAACCCAGTTAGAGAGTCTCTGTTGATGGATTGCACAAAGGGGATTTAAAGAGATATATAAGGAAAACATTTGAGATGCTAAGAAATGGAAGATGGGGAGAACAAAGACGACTTAGGAGATATTATTTAACAACTCGGATATTCGCCAGTTTAAATCGTCACAGTTTTACCCATGGTTGGGGTGAAAACATTTGTCGAGTAAGACGCTTAGTTGGGTTTTAAAAATATAGCAATCAATTGGAATGGAACAAGCTAACAGTCTAAGGTGTTGGTACAAACTAACGCCTAATGGGACAGGCATAAGCTAACAGTCTAAGGTGTTGGTACAAGCTAACGCCTAATGGGACAGGCATAAGCTAACAGTCTAAGGTGTTGGTACAAGCTAACGCCTAATGGGACAGGTATAAGCTAACAGTCTAAGGTTTTTGTACAAGCTAACGCCTAATGGGAAAAGGCATAAGCTAACAGTCTAAGGTGATGGTACAAGCTAACGCCTAATGGGACAGGCATAAGCTAACAGTCTAAGGTGTTGGTACAAGCTAACGCCTAATGGGAAAGGCATAAGCTAACAGTCTTGTTGAGTTGCTGTCATCATGTAGTCATTAATAAACAGTTCACTCTATAAAGATAGGATTTCAACATGAAAGCAATACCATAGACATTTATTAGTTACTTTTTAGATATAATATTATTGGTGTCACCGAAATGAAAGTCAAAATCGCTACTCCTGTTCGAAAAAAGTCGTTAAAGATCAGAAATTATCGGATTGAAAAGAAAATTCCAATAATTTCGGATCTGTTATTAAAAAAAACAACTTTACAGACTGAAAATTCGTCCAGTTCCGAAAATAATTCGATAAAAATAACTGAAAAATTGATATTTTTCGTAAATTCTTGCTTACATAATTTAATAAAATAGTTTATTTATAAATGGGAATTATTAAGGACGCCATTGTCGTCAGAAAAATAATGCTAGGGGGGATCTGTTTATTACTTAACAACAATAGAAAACTGATCCCCGTCTTTAGTCGTAATAGAAGATTTAATTGTATTCGATTCAAATGATGTTATTGTGTGCTAATTCTAGGGGGATCAGTTTATTACTTAACAACAATAGAAAACAGATCCCCTACCTTTAGTCGTAATAGAAGCTTTAATTGTATTCGATTCCAATGATATTATTGTGTTCTAATTCTAGGGGGATCAGTTTATTACTTAACAACAATAGAAAACTGATCCCCGTCTTTAGTCGCAATAGAAGTTTTAATTGTATTCGATTCCAATGATATTATTGTGTACTAATTCTAGGGGGATCAGTTTATTACTTAACAACAATAGAAAACTGGTCCCCGTCTTTAGTCGTAACAGAAGCTTTAATTGTATTCGATTCCAATGATATTATTGTGTACTAATTCTAGGGGGATCAGTTTATTACTTAACAACAATAGAAAACTGATCCCCGTCTTTAGTCGTAATAGAAGTTTTCATTGTATTCGATTCCAATGATATTATCGTGTGCTAATTCTAGGGGGATCAGTTTATTACTTAACAACAATAGAAAACTGATCCCCGTCTTTAGTCGTAATAGAAGTTTTAATTGTATTCGATTCCAATGATATTATTGTGTACTAATTCTAGGGGGATCATTTTATTACTTAACAACAATAGAAAACTAATCACCGTCTTTAGTCGTAATAGAAGTTTTAATTGTATTCGATTCCAATGATATTATTGTGTACTAATTCTAGGGGGATCAGTTTATTACTTAACAACAATACAAAACTGATCCCCGTCTTTAGTCGTAATAGAAGTTTTTATTGTATTCGATTCCAATGATATTATTGTGTAGTAATTCTAGGGGGATCAGCTTATTACTTAACAACAATAGAAGACTGATCCCCGTCTTTAGTCGTAATAGAAGCTTTAATTGTATTCGATTCCAATGATATTATTGTGTATTAATTCTAGGGGGATCAGTTTATTACTTAACAAGAACAGAAAACTGATCCCCGTCTTTAGTCGTAATAGAAGTTTTAATTGTATTCGATTCCAATGATATTATTGAGTAGCACCAACGGCGTAAAGGGGACATTTTACTCCAAAATTTGTCCCTCGCCCGGGAAAGAACGACATGAGCAACAGGTGTCGCTGGACCGTTACCCTGCAACTGTGCGCATCAAAGACAAACTCACTCTAGGAACATGGAACGTCAGGACACTGAACTGTGGACAACTAGAGAATGTCAAACAGGAGATGAACAGACTGAATATCAGCATCCTAGGAATATGTGAAACAAGATGGCCTAATAAGTAGCGACACCCACAGGATAATATATGCAGGAGGAAAAAAACACGAAAAAGGGGTCGCTTTAATACTAAACAAACAAGTGAAGAGATGTGTACTTGGATACTGGCAACTGTCAGAGAGAGTCCTCTTGGTTAAACTGCGGGAAAGGCCCCTCAATATTGCTATTATAGTAGTCTATGCGCCAACAACTCAAAGCTCAGAGGACGAAATAGAATCATTCTATTCAATACTGGACAGTGCTAAGGCTCAGTGCAAAAGCCAAGAAGTCAGGATAATAATGGGGGACTTAAATGCAAAGGTAGGTAAAGATAGAGAAGGAGACACGAACGGCAACTTCGGACTAGGAGAACGCAACGAAAAAGGAGAAAAATGGATCCAATGGTGCTCAGCCAATGACCAGGTCATTACTAACACCTGGTTCCAAGAACACCCACGACGTTTATGGACATGGAGAAGCCCAGGAGGGGACACGAAGAACCAAATAGATTATATAACTATAAACAAGAGATTCAGGAACGCAGTGGTCCAATGCAAAACATACCCAGGTGCCGACTGTGGAAGTGACCACGTCCCAGTCGTCTGCAAACTAAGGGTGAAACTCCGAAGACTGAAGAAACCCAGCATAACACCAAGACTGCAATACGACACACTAGAGGATGATCTCACCCTGCAGAAAGAATATAATAACAGCGTAAAAAAGAAATATGAAGAACAAATTGGAAAAGGATACTCAAAATGGGAGTCACTAAAAGAAGCCATGGTGACCTCAGCGAACAACATAGCCCCAAAGGAAATCAGACGCAGAAGAAAAAATGAGTGGATGACCGAAGAGATCCTCCACATGATGCAAAGGAGACAAAAAATAACGCCAAGACACGGAGCAGAGTACAAAAAACTTCACAGGGAGATAAGGAACAAATGCAGACAAGCCAAAGAGGAATGGCTCAACAACAAATGTGCAGAAGTAGAGAGACTGAGCCGGAACAACAAAGCAGAAATGCATAAAGAGATAAGAGAACTGACAGGACAAAAAACCTGTTCCTCAACAGGATGCATAAAATCCAAGGAAGGGACAATCATATTAGAGAAAGAGGAAATACTCCAGCGATGGGAAGAATACATAAAGGATCTCTTTTGCGACAAGAGAGAACAACCGAGAATACACAAGGAGATGGATGGACCGGAAATACTAAAATCCGAAGTGGAAGCTGCAATGGCCAAAATGAACAGAAATAAAGCACCTGGCCCAGATGGCATAGTGATAGAGCTGCTGACAGCCTTAGAAGAATATGGCATAGAAAAGATTACCGACATAATAAACGAAATTTATAGCAGCGGAATAATACCAGACGACCTATGCAAGTCGATATTTATAGCACTGCCGAAGAAACCAGGTGCAAACGAGTGTGAACTACACAGAACTATCAGCTTAATGAGTCACATTACAAAACTGATTGTCAGAATCCTGATGAATAGAGCGAGAAGCAGAATCAAGCCAGAGATAGGGCATGAACAGTGCGGGTTCGTCAAAGACACTGGAACAAGGAACGCCATATTCATGATTAGGATGCTCTCTGAAAGGGCATTACAAATGAAGAAAGACTTGTACCTATGCTTCATTGATTACGCGAAAGCATTCGACAAAATACGACACAAAGAATTGATGGAAATGATAGGCAACCTCGACATTTTCGGCAAAGATATAAGAATAATCAAGAATCTCTACTGGCAGCAAACGGCCTGCATACGGACAGGTAACGACCTCAGTAGATACACAAAGATAGAAAAAGGCGTAAGACAAGGATGTGTCTTTTCACCGGATTTGTTCAACCTATACAGCGAGAATATTTTAAGGACCCTAGATGACACACCAGGATTTATTATTGGAGGCCACAACCTGAACAACATAAGATACGCGGACGATACAGTACTGATTGCGGACACGGAAAGGAAACTGCAAGATCTCATACAGAAAGTAGCAGTGGAGAGTGACAAGAAGGGACTACAAATAAACTTTAAGAAAACTGAGTGCATGGTCATCTGCAAAAGATACAACCCAAAATGCTAAATACAGGTGGGGGATAACAGAATCAAACAAGTCCAAGAATTTAAGTACCTAGGAAGTGTTCTAACAGGAGATGGAAAGTGCGACACGGAGATCCGAAGGCGAATTGTCATGGCAAAGGACGCGTTCCAGAAGATGAGCAAAATACTAACACACAGGAAGATCTCAATAGAAACGAAGAAAAGAGTGCTAGACTGCTACGTGATGTCAGTTCTTCAGTACGGCTGTGAATGCTGGACAATATCATCGAAAATGAGGACAAAACTGGAAGCGGCCGAAATGTGGTTCTACAGAAGGATGCTACGGATATCGTGGACTGAGCATACAAGCAATGACGAAGTGTTAGAATGAATGGCAACAAAAAGGAAATTGATGCTGAGCATCAGAAAGAGACAACTGAAGTTCCTGGGACATGCAATGAGGAAGGAGAGCCTGGAGATACTGACTGGTCAGATAGAGACAGAGGAAGGCAGCGGATAACATATCTGCAGAGTCTGATCAAGTGGATGACGGAACGGGGGCTGCCAGGAGCAACAGGAGCAAACATACTAAGAGCCACAAGAGATAGGGAGAAGTGGAGATCCATGATCGCCTACGTCCTGAAGGGACAGGGCACATAGAAGAAGAAGAAGAATTCTAGGTGGATCAGTTTATTACGTAACAACAATAGAAAACTGATCACCGTCTTTAGACGTAATAGAAGCTTTAATTGTATTCGATTCCAATGATATTTTGTACTAATTCTATGGGGATGAGCTTATTACTTAACAACAATAGAAAACAGATCCCCGTCTTTAGTCGGAATAGAAGTTGTAATTGTATTCGATTCCAATGGTATTATTGTGTAGTATTTCTAGGGGGATCAGTTTATTACGTAACAACAATAGAAAACTGATCCCCGTCTTTAGTCGTAATAGAAGCTTTAATTGTATTCGATTCCAATGAAATTATTGTGTACTAATTCTAGGGGGATCAGTTTATTACGTAACAAGAATAGAAAACTGATCCCCGTCTTTAGTCGTAATAGAAGTTTTAATTGTATTCGATTCCAATGATATTATTGTGTACTAATTCTAGGGGGATCAGTTTATTATTTAACAATAATAGAAGACTGATCCCCGTTTTTAGTCGAAATAGAATCTTTAATTGTATTCGATTCCAATGATATTCTTGTGTATTAATTATAGGGGGATCAGTATATTACTTAATAACAATAGAAAAGTGATCCCCGTATTTAGTCGTAATAGTAGTTTTAATTGTATTCGATGCCAATGATATTATTGTGTACTAATTCTAGGGGGATCATTTTATAACTTAACAAGAACAGAAAACTGATCCCTGTCTTTAGTCGGAATAGAAGTTTTAATTGTATTCGATTCCAATGATATTATTGTGTATTAATTCTAGGGGGATCAGATTATTACTTAACAACAATAGAGAACTGATTCCCGTCTTTAGACGTAACAGAAGCTTTAATTGTATTCGATTCCAATGATATTATTGTGTATTAATTCTAGGGGGATCAGTTTATTACTTAACAACAATAGAAAACTAATCCCCGACTTTAATCGTAATAGAAGCTTTAATTGTATTCGATTCCAATGATATTATTGTGTATTAATTCTAGGGGGATCAGTTTATTACTTAACAACAATAGAAATCTGATCCCCGCCTTTAGACGTAACAGAAGCTTTAATTGTATTCGATTCCAATGATATTATTGTGTACTAATTCCAGGGGGATCAATTTATTACATAACAACAAGAGAAAACTGATCCCCGTCTTTAGTCGTACCAGAAGCTTTAATTGTATTCGATTCCAATGATATTATTGTGTACTAATTCGAGGGGGATCAGTTTATTACTTAACAACAATAGAAAACTAATCCCCGTCTTTAGTCGTACCAGAAGCTTTAATTGTATTCGATTCCAATGATATTATTGTGTACTAATTCTAGGGGGATCAGTTTATTACTTAACAACAATAGAAAACTGATCCCCGTTTTTAGTCGTAACAGAAGCTTTAATTGTATTCGATTCCAATGATATTATTGTGTACTAATTTTAGGGGGATCAATTTATTACTTAACAACAATAGAAAATTGATCCCCGTCTTTAATCGTACCAGAAGCTTTAATTGTATTCGATTCCAATGATATTCTTGTGTATTAATTCTAGGGGGATCAGTTTATTACTTAACAACAATAGAAAACTGATCCCCGTCTTTAGTCCTAATAGAAGCTTTAATTGTATTCGATTCCAATGATATTATTGTGTATTAATTCTAGGGGGATCAGTTTATTACTTAACAACAATAGAAACCTGATCCCCGTCTTTAGTCGTAACAGAAGCTTTAATTGTATTCGATTCCAATGATATTATTCTGTATTAATTCTAGGGGGATCAGTTTATTACTTAAGAACAATAGAAAACTGATCCCCGTCTTTAGTCGGAATAGAAGTTTTAATTGTATTCGATTCCAATGATATTATTGTGTACTAATTCTAGGGGGATCAGTTTATTACTTAACAACAATAGAAAAGTGACCCCCGTCTTTAGTCGTAACAGAAGCTTTAATTGTATTCGATTCCAATGATATTATTGTGTACTAATTCTAGGGGGATCAGTTTATTACTTAACAACAATAGAAAACTGATCCCCGTCTTTAGTCGTAACAGAAGCTTTAATTGTATTCGATTCCAATGATATTATTGTTTACTAATTCTAGGGGGATCAGTTTATTACTTAACAACAATGGAAAACTGATCCCCGTCTTTAGTCGTAGCAGATGCTTTAATTGTATTCGATTCCAATGATATTAATGCGTACTAATTTTAGGGGGATCAGTTTATTACTTAACAACAATAGAAAACTGATCCCCGTCTTTAGTCGTAATAGAAGCTTTAATTGTATTCGATTCCAATTATATTATTGTGTATTAATTCTAGGGGGATCAGCTTATTACTTAACAACAATAGAAAACTGATCCCCAAACTTTAGTCGTAATAGAAGCTTTAATTGTATTCGATTCCAATGATATTATAGTGTACTAATTCTCGGGGGATCAGTTTATTACTTAACAACAATATTAAACTGGTCCCCGTCTTTATTCGTAATAGAAGCTTTAATTGTATTCGATTCCAATGATATTATTGTTTACTAATTCTAGGGGGATCAGTTTATTACTTAACAACGATAGAAAACTGATCCCCGTCTTTAGTCGTAACAGATACTTTAATTGTATTCGATTCCAATGATATTATTGTGTATTAATTCTAGGGGGATCAGTTTATTACTTAACAAGTACAGAATACTGATCCCCGTCTTTAGTGGGAATAGAAGTTTTAATTGTATTCGATTCCAATGATATTATTGTGTACTAATTCTAGGGGGATCAGTTTATTGCTTAACAAGAACAGAAAACTGATCCCCGTCTTTAGTCGGAATAGAAGTTTTAATTGTATTCGATTCCAATGATATTATTGTGTACTAATTCGAGGGGATCAGTTTATTACTTGACATCAATAGAAAACTGATCCCCGTCTTTAATCGTACCAGAAGCTTTAATTGTATTCGATTCCAATGATATTCTTGTGTATTAATTCTAGGGGGATCAGTTTATTACTTAACAACAATAGAAACCTGATCCCCGTCTTTAGTAGTAACAGAAGCTTTAATTGTATTCGATTCCAATGATATTATTCTGTATTAATTCTAGGGGGATCAGTTTATTACTTAAGAACAATAGAAAACTGATCCCCGTCTTTAGTCGGAATAGAAGTTTTAATTGTATTCGATTCCAATGATATTATTGTGTACTAATTCTAGGGGGATCAGTTTATTACTTAAGAACAATAGAAAACTGATCCCCGTCATTAGTCGGAATAGAAGCTTTAATTGTATTGGTTTCCAATGATATTATTGTGTACTAATTCGAGGGGATCAGTTTATTACTTAACATCAATAGAAAACTGATCCCCGTCTTTAATCGTACCAGAAGCTTTAATTGTATTCGATTCCAATGATATTCTTGTGTATTAATTCTAGGGGGATCAGTTTATTACATAACAACAATAGAAACCTGATCCCCGTCTTTAGTCGTAACAGAAGCTTTAATTGTATTCGATTCCAATGATATTATTCTGTATTAATTCTAGGGGGATCAGTTTATTACTTAACAACAATAGAAAACTGATCCCCGTCTTTAGTCGGAATAGAAGTTTTAATTGTATTCGTTTCCAATGATATTATTGTGTACTAATTCTAGGGGGATCAGTTTATTACTTAACAAGAACAGAAAACTGAGCCCCGTCTTTAGTCGGAATAGTTGTTTTAATTGTATTCGATTCCAATGATATTATTGTGTACTAATTCTAGTTGGATCAGTTTATTACTTAACAACAATAGAAAACTGACCCCCGTCTTTAGTCGCTTAGAAGCTTTAATTTTATTCGATTCCAATGATATTATGTTGTACTAATTCTAGGGGGATCAGTTTATTACTTAACAACAATAAAAAAGTGACCCCCGTCTTTAGTCGTAACAGAAGCTTTAATTGTATTCGATTCCAATGATATTATTGTGTATTAATTCTAGGGGAATCAGTTTATTACTTAACAACAATAGAAAACTGATCCCCGTCTTTAGGTCGTAACAGAAGCTTTAATTGTATTCGATTCCAATGATATTATTGTGTACTAATTCTAGGGGGATCAGTTTATTACTTAACAACAATAGAAAACTGACCCCCGTCTTTAGGCAGTTGGAAGCTTTAATTGTATTCGATTCCAATGATATTATTTTGTACTAATTGTAGGGGGGATCAGTTTATTACTTAACCACAATAGAAAACTAATCCCCGTCTTTAGTCGTAGTAGAAGCTTTAATTATATGCGATTCTAATGATATTATTGTGTACTAATTCTAGGGTGATCAGTTTATTACTTAACAACAATAGAAAACTGGTCCCCGTCTTTAGTCGTAGTAGATGCTTTAATTGTATTCGATTCCAATGATATTATTGTGTACTAGTTCTAGGGGGATCAGTTTATTACTTAAGAACAATAGAAAACTGATCCCCGTCTTTACTTGGAATAGAAGTTTTAATTGTATTCGATTCCAATGATATTATTGTGTACTAATTCTAGGGGGATCAGTTTATTACTTAACAACAATAGAAAACTGATCCCCGTCTTTAGTCGGAAAGTTTTAATTGTATTCGTTTCCAATGATATTATTGTGTACTAATTCTAGGGGGATCAGTTTATTACTTAATAAGAACAGAAAACTGATCCCCGTCTTTAGTCGGAATAGTTGTTTTAATTGTATTCGATTCCAATGATATTATTATGCACTAATTCTAGGGGGATCAGTTTATTACTTAACAAGAACAGAAAACTGATCCCCGTCTTTAGTTGGAATAGAAGTTTTAATTGTATTCGATTCCAATGATATTATTGTGTATTAATTCTAGGGGGATCAGTTTATTATTTAACAACAATAGAAAACTGATCCCCGTCTTTATTCGTAACAGAAGCTTTAATTGTATTCGATTCCAATGATATTATTGTGTACTAATTCTAGGGGGATCAGTTTATTATTTAACAAGAACAGAAAACTGATCCCCGTCTTTAGTTGGAATAGAAGTTTTAATTGTATTCGATTCCAATGATATTATTGTGTACTAATTCTAGGGGGATCAGTTTATTACTTAACAACAATAGAAAAGTGACCCCCGTCTTTAGTCGTAACAGAAGCTTTAATTGTATTCGATTCCAATGATATTATTGTGTACTAATTCTAGGGGGATCCAGTTTATTACTTAACGAGAATAGAAAACTGATCCCCGTCTTTAGTCGTAACAGAAGCTTTAATTGTATTCGATTCCAATGATATTATTGTGTACTAATTCTAGGGGGATCAGTTTATTGCTTAACAACAATAGAAAACTAATCCCCGTCTTTAGTCGTAGTAGAAGCTTTAATTATATTCGATTCTAATGATATTATTGTGTACTAATTCTAGGCGGGTCAGTTTATTACTTAACAACAATGGAAAACTGATCCCCGTCTTTAGTCGTAATAGAAGCTTTAATTGTATTAGTTTCCAATGATATTATTGTGTACTAATTCTAGGGGGATCAGTTTATTACTTAACAACAATAGAAAACTGGTCCCCGTCTTTAGTCGTAGCAGATGCTTTAATTGTATTCGATTCCAATGATATTAATGCGTACTAATTTTAGGGGGATCAGTTTATGACTTAAAAACAATAGAAAACTGATCCCCAACCTTTAGTCGTAATAGATGCTTTAATTGTATTCGATTCCAATTATATTATTGTATATTAATTCTAGGGGGATCAGTTTATTACTTAACAACAATAGAAAACTGGTCCCCCTCTTTATTCGTAATAGAAGCTTTAATTGTATTCGATTCCAATGATCTTAATGCGTACTAATTCTAGGGGGATCAGTTTATTACTTAACAACAATAGAAAACTGATCCCCAAACTTTAGTCGTAATAGAAGCTTTAATTTTATTCGATTCCAATGATATTATTGTGTACTAATTCTAGGGGGATCAGTTTATTACTTAACAACAATAGAAAACTGATCCCCGTCTTTAGTCGGAAAGTTTTAATTGTATTCGTTTCCAATGATATTATTGTGTACTAATTCTAGGGGGATCAGTTTATTACTTAATAAGAACAGAAAACTGATCCCCGTCTTTAGTCGGAATAGTTGTTTTAATTGTATTCGATTCCAATGATATTATTATGCACTAATTCTAGGGGGATCAGTTTATTACTTAACAAGAACAGAAAACTGATCCCCGTCTTTAGTTGGAATAGAAGTTTTAATTGTATTCGATTCCAATGATATTATTGTGTATTAATTCTAGGGGGATCAGTTTATTATTTAACAACAATAGAAAACTGATCCCCGTCTTTATTCGTAACAGAAGCTTTAATTGTATTCGATTCCAATGATATTATTGTGTACTAATTCTAGGGGGATCAGTTTATTATTTAACAAGAACAGAAAACTGATCCCCGTCTTTAGTTGGAATAGAAGTTTTAATTGTATTCGATTCCAATGATATTATTGTGTACTAATTCTAGGGGGATCAGTTTATTACTTAACAACAATAGAAAAGTGACCCCCGTCTTTAGTCGTAACAGAAGCTTTAATTGTATTCGATTCCAATGATATTATTGTGTACTAATTCTAGGGGGACCAGTTTATTACTTAACGAGAATAGAAAACTGATCCCCGTCTTTAGTCGTAACAGAAGCTTTAATTGTATTCGATTCCAATGATATTATTGTGTACTAATTCTAGGGGGATCAGTTTATTGCTTAACAACAATAGAAAACTAATCCCCGTCTTTAGTCGTAGTAGAAGCTTTAATTATATTCGATTCTAATGATATTATTGTGTACTAATTCTAGGCGGGTCAGTTTATTACTTAACAACAATGGAAAACTGATCCCCGTCTTTAGTCGTAATAGAAGCTTTAATTGTATTAGTTTCCAATGATATTATTGTGTACTAATTCTAGGGGGATCAGTTTATTACTTAACAACAATAGAAAACTGGTCCCCGTCTTTAGTCGTAGCAGATGCTTTAATTGTATTCGATTCCAATGATATTAATGCGTACTAATTTTAGGGGGATCAGTTTATGACTTAAAAACAATAGAAAACTGATCCCCAACCTTTAGTCGTAATAGATGCTTTAATTGTATTCGATTCCAATTATATTATTGTATATTAATTCTAGGGGGATCAGTTTATTACTTAACAACAATAGAAAACTGGTCCCCCTCTTTATTCGTAATAGAAGCTTTAATTGTATTCGATTCCAATGATCTTAATGCGTACTAATTCTAGGGGGATCAGTTTATTACTTAACAACAATAGAAAACTGATCCCCAAACTTTAGTCGTAATAGAAGCTTTAATTTTATTCGATTCCAATGATATTATTGTGTACTAATTCTAGGGGGATCAGTTTATTACTTAACAACAATAGAAAACTGATCCCCGTCTTTAGTCGGAAAGTTTTAATTGTATTCGTTTCCAATGATATTATTGTGTACTAATTCTAGGGGGATCAGTTTATTACTTAATAAGAACAGAAAACTGATCCCCGTCTTTAGTCGGAATAGTTGTTTTAATTGTATTCGATTCCAATGATATTATTATGCACTAATTCTAGGGGGATCAGTTTATTACTTAACAAGAACAGAAAACTGATCCCCGTCTTTAGTTGGAATAGAAGTTTTAATTGTATTCGATTCCAATGATATTATTGTGTATTAATTCTAGGGGGATCAGTTTATTATTTAACAACAATAGAAAACTGATCCCCGTCTTTATTCGTAACAGAAGCTTTAATTGTATTCGATTCCAATGATATTATTGTGTACTAATTCTAGGGGGATCAGTTTATTATTTAACAAGAACAGAAAACTGATCCCCGTCTTTAGTTGGAATAGAAGTTTTAATTGTATTCGATTCCAATGATATTATTGTGTACTAATTCTAGGGGGATCAGTTTATTACTTAACAACAATAGAAAAGTGACCCCCGTCTTTAGTCGTAACAGAAGCTTTAATTGTATTCGATTCCAATGATATTATTGTGTACTAATTCTAGGGGGATCAGTTTATTACTTAACGAGAATAGAAAACTGATCCCCGTCTTTAGTCGTAACAGAAGCTTTAATTGTATTCGATTCCAATGATATTATTGTGTACTAATTCTAGGGGGATCAGTTTATTGCTTAACAACAATAGAAAACTAATCCCCGTCTTTAGTCGTAGTAGAAGCTTTAATTATATTCGATTCTAATGATATTATTGTGTACTAATTCTAGGCGGGTCAGTTTATTACTTAACAACAATGGAAAACTGATCCCCGTCTTTAGTCGTAATAGAAGCTTTAATTGTATTAGTTTCCAATGATATTATTGTGTACTAATTCTAGGGGGGATCAGTTTATTACTTAACAACAATAGAAAAGTGGTCCCCGTCTTTAGTCGTAGCAGATGCTTTAATTGTATTCGATTCCAATGATATTAATGCGTACTAATTTTAGGGGGATCAGTTTATGACTTAAAAACAATAGAAAACTGATCCCCAACCTTTAGTCGTAATAGATGCTTTAATTGTATTCGATTCCAATTATATTATTGTATATTAATTCTAGGGGGATCAGTTTATTACTTAACAACAATAGAAAACTGGTCCCCCTCTTTATTCGTAATAGAAGCTTTAATTGTATTCGATTCCAATGATCTTAATGCGTACTAATTCTAGGGGGATCAGTTTATTACTTAACAACAATAGAAAACTGATCCCCAAACTTTAGTCGTAATAGAAGCTTTAATTTTATTCGATTCCAATGATATTATTGTGTACTAATTCTCGGGGGATCAGTTTATTACTTAACAACAATATTAAACTGGTCCCCGTCTTTATTCGTAATAGAAGCTTTAATTGTATTCGATTCCAATGATATTATTGTGTACTAATTATCGGGAGATCAGTTTATTACTTAACAACAATAGAAAACTGGTCCCCGTCTTTATTCGTAATAGAAGCTTTAATTGTATTCGATTCCAATGATATTATTGTTTACTAATTCTAGGGGGATCAGTTTATTACTTAACAACGATAGAAAACTGATCCCCGTCTTTAGTCGTAACAGATACTTTAATTGTATTCGATTCCAATGATATTATTGTGTATTAATTCTAGGGGGATCAGTTTATTACTTAACAAGTACAGAATACTGATCCCCGTCTTTAGTCGTAATAGAAGCTTTAATTGTATTAGTTTCCAAGGATATTATAGTGTACTAATTTGAGGGGAATCAGTTTATTACTTAACTACAATAGAAAATTGATCCCCGTCTTTAGTCGTAATAGAAGATTTAATTGTATTAGTTTCCAATGATATTATTGTGTACTAATTCGTGGGGAATCAGTTTCTTACTAAACAACAATAGAAAACTGATCCCCGTCTTTAGTCGTAATAGAAGCTTTAATTGTATTAGTTTCCAATGATATTATTGTGTACTACTTCGATGGGGATCAGTTTATTATTTAACGACAATAGAAAACTGATCCCCGTCTTTAGTCGTATTAGAAGCTTTAATTGTATTAATTTCCAATGATATTATTGTATACTAATTCGATGGGGATCAGTTTATTATTTAACGACAATAGAAAACTGATCCCCGTCTTTAGTCGTAATAGAAGCTGTAATTGTATTAGTTTCCAATGATATTATTGTGTACTAATTCGAGGGTGATCAGTTTATTATTTAACAACAATAGAAAACTGATCCCCGTCTTTAGTCGTAATAGAAGCTTTAATTGTATTAGTTTCCAATGATATTATTGTGTACTAATTCGAGGGGGATCAGTTTATTATTTAACAACAATAGAAAACTGATCCCCGTCTTTAGTCGTAATAGAAGCTTTAATTGTTTTAGTTTCCAATGATATTATTGTGTACTAATTCGAGGGGGAACAGTTTATGACTTAACAACATTAGAAAATTGATCCCCGTCTTTAGTCGTAATAGAAGCTTTAATTGTATTAGTTTCGAATGATATTATTGTGTAGTAATTCGAGGGGGAACAGTTTATTACTTGTCAACAATAGAAAATTGATCCCCGTCTTTAGTCGTAATAGAATCTTTAATTGTATTAGTTTCCAATGATATTGCTGTGTACTAATTCGAGGGTGATCAGTTTATTATTTAACAACAATAGAAAACTGATCCCCGTCTTTAGTCGTAATAGAAGCTTTAATTATATTAGTTTCCAATGATATTATTGTGTACTAATTTGAGGGGGATCAGTCTATGACTTAACAACAATAGAAAACTGATCCCCGTCTTTAGTCGTAAGAGAAGCTTTAATTGTATTAGTTTCCAATGATATTATTTTGTACTAATTCTAGGGGGATCAGTTTATTATTTAACAACAATAGAAAACTGATCCCCGTCTTTAGTCGTAATAGAAGCTTTAATTATATTAGTTTCCAATGATATTATTGTGTACTAATTTGAGGGGGATCAGTTTCTTATTTTAACAACAATAGAAAACTGATCCCCGTCTTCAGTCGTAATAGAAGCTTTAATTGTATTAGTTTCCAATGATATTATTGTGTACTAATTTGCGGGGGATCAGTTTATTATTTAACAATAATAGAAAACTGATCCCCGTCTTTAGTCGTAATAGAAGCTTTAATTGTATTAGTTTCCAATGATATTATTGTGTACTAATTTGAGGGGAATCAGTTTATTACTTAACTACAATAGAAAATTGATCCCCGTCTTTAGTCGTAATAGAAGATTTAATTGTATTAGTTTCCAATGATATTATTGTATACTAATTCGATGGGGATCAGTTTATTATTTAACGACAATAGAAAACTGATCCCCGTCTTTAGTCGTAATAGAAGCTTTAATTGTATTAGTTTCCAATGATATTATTGTGTACTAATTCGAGGGGGATCAGTTTATTATTTAACAACAATAGAAAACTGATCCCCGTCTTTAGTCGTAATAGAAGCTTTAATTGTTTTAGTTTCCAATGATATTATTGTGTACTAATTCGAGGGGGAACAGTTTATGACTTAACAACATCATAAAAATTGATCCCCGTCTTTAGTCGTAATAGAAGCTTTAATTGTATTAGTTTCGAATGATATTATTGTGTACTAATTCGAGGGGGAACAGTTTATTACTTGTCAACAATAGAAAATTGATCCCCGTCTTTAGTCGTAATAGAATCTTTAATTGTATTAGTTTCCAATGATATTGCTGTGTACTAATTCGAGGGTGATCAGTTTATTATTTAACAACAATAGAAAACTGATCCCCGTCTTTAGTCGTAATAGAAGCTTTAATTATATTAGTTTCCAATGATATTATTGTGTACTAATTTGAGGGGGATCAGTCTATGACTTAACAACAATAGAAAACTGATCCCCGTCTTTAGTCGTAAGAGAAGCTTTAATTGTATTAGTTTCCAATGATATTATTGTGTACTAATTCGAGGGGGATCAGTTTATTATTTAACAATAATAGAAAACTGATCCCCGTCTTTAGTCGTAATAGAAGCTTTAATTATATTAGTTTCCAATGATATTATTGTGTACTAATTTGAGGGGGATCAGTCTATGACTTAACAACAATAGAAAACTGATCCCCGTCTTTAGTCGTAAGAGAAGCTTTAATTGTATTAGTTTCCAATGATATTATTGTGTACTAATTCGAGGGGGATCAGTTTATTATTTAACAATAATAGAAAACTGATCCCCGTCTTTAGTCGTAATAGAAGCTTTAATTGTATTAGTTTCCAATGATATTATTGTGTACTAATTCGAGTGGATCAGTTTATTACTTAACAACAATAGAAAACTGATCCCCGTCTTTAGTCGTAATAGAAGCTTTAATTGTATTAGTTTCCAATGATATTATTTTGTACTAATTCTAGGGGGATCAGTTTATTACTTATCAACAATAGAAAACTGATCCCCGTCTTTAGTCGTTATAGAAGCTTTCATTGTATTAGTTTCGAATGATATTATTGTGTACTAATTCGAGGGGAATCAGTTTCTTATTTTAACAACAATAGAAAACTGATCCCCGTCTTCAGTCGTAATAGAAGCTTTAATTGTATTAGTTTCCAATGATATTATTGTGTACTAATTTGCGGGGGATCAGTTTATTATTTACCAACAATAGAAAACTGATCCCCGTCTTTAGTCGTAATAGAAGCTTTAATTGTATTAGTTTTCAATGATATTATTGTGTACTAATTCAAGGAAAATCTGTTTATGACTTAACAACAATAGAAAACTGATCCCCGTTTTAGTCGTAATAGAAGCTTTAATTGTATTAGTTTCCAAGGATATTATTGTGTACTAATTTGAGGGGAATCAGTTTATTACTTAACTACAATAGAAAATTGATCCCCGTCTTTAGTCGTAATAGAAGATTTAATTGTATTAGTTTCCAATGATATTATTGTATACTAATTCGATGGGGATCAGTTTATTATTTAACGACAATAGAAATCTGATCCCCGTCTTTAGTCGTATTAGAAGCTTTAATTGTATTAATTTCCAATGATATTATTGTATACTAATTCGATGGGGATCAGTTTATTATTTAACGACAATAGAAAACTGATCCCCGTCTTTAGTCGTAATAGAAGCTTTAATTGTATTAATTTCCAATGATATTATTGTATACTAATTCGATGGGGATCAGTTTATTATTTAACGACAATAGAAAACTGATCCCCGTCTTTAGTCGTAATAGAAGCTGTAATTGTATTAGTTTCCAATGATATTATTGTGTACTAATTCGAGGGTGATCAGTTTATTATTTAACAACAATAGAAAACTGATCCCCGTCTTTAGTCGTAATAGAAGCTTTAATTGTATTAGTTTCCAATGATATTATTGTGTACTAATTCGAGGGGGATCAGTTTATTATTTAACAACAATAGAAAACTGATCCCCGTCTTTAGTCGTAATAGAAGCTTTAATTGTTTTAGTTTCCAATGATATTATTGTGTACTAATTCGAGGGGGAACAGTTTATGACTTAACAACATTAGAAAATTGATCCCCGTCTTTAGTCGTAATAGAAGCTTTAATTGTATTAGTTTCGAATGATATTATTGTGTACTAATTCGAGGGGGAACAGTTTATTACTTGTCAACAATAGAAAATTGATCCCCGTCTTTAGTCGTAATAGAATCTTTAATTGTATTAGTTTCCAATGATATTGCTGTGTACTAATTCGAGGGTGATCAGTTTATTATTTAACAACAATAGAAAACTGATCCCCGTCTTTAGTCGTAATAGAAGCTTTAATTATATTAGTTTCCAATGATATTATTGTGTACTAATTTGAGGGGGATCAGTCTATGACTTAACAACAATAGAAAACTGATCCCCGTCTTTAGTCGTAAGAGAAGCTTTAATTGTATTAGTTTCCAATGATATTATTGTGTACTAATTCGAGGGGGATCAGTTTATTATTTAACAATAATAGAAAACTGATCCCCGTCTTTAGTCGTAATAGAAGCTTTAATTGTATTAGTTTCCAATGATATTATTGTGTACTAATTCGAGTGGATTAGTTTATTACTTTAACAACAATAGAAAACTGATCCCGTCTTTAGTCGTAATAGAAGCTTTAATTGTATTAGTTTCCAATGATATTATTTTGTACTAATTCTAGGGGGATCGAAGTGACATTTATCAACAATAGAAAACTGATCCCCGTCTTTAGTCGTTATAGAAGCTTTCATTGTATTAGTTTCGAATGATATTATTGTGTACTATTCGAGGGGAATCAGTTTATTTAACAACAATAGAAAACGATCCTCGTCTCTGTCACATAGAAGCTTTAATTGTATTAGTCTCCAATGATATTGTACTAATTTGCGGGGGATCAGTTTATTGATTTACCAACAATAGAAAACGGATCCCGTCTTTGTGTCAAAATAGAAGCTTTGAATATATTAGTTTCACGATATTATTGTGTACTAATTCAAGGAAAATCTGTTTATGACTTAACAACAATAGAAAACTGATCCCCGTCTTTAGTCGTAATAGAAGCTTTAATTGTATTAGTTTCAAGGATATTATTGTGTACTAATTTGAGGGAATCAGTTTATTACTTAACTACAATAGAAAATTGATCCTTGTCTTTAATCGTAATAGAAGATTTAATTGTATTAGTTTCCAATGATATTATAGTGTACTAATCGTGGAATCAGTTTTTTACTAAACAACAATAGAAATCATCTCGTCTAGTCGTAATAGAAGCTTTAATTGTATTAGTCTTCAATGATATTATTGTGTACTAATTCGAGGGGAATCAGTTTATTACTTAATCATAATGTAGGACTGATCCCACTGCAAATGTAATAGTAGTTTAATTGTATTAGTTTCCAATGATATTATTGTATACTATTTCCGATGTGATCAGTTTATTATTTAACGACAATAGAAAACTGATCCCCGTCTTTAGTTGTAGCAGAAGCTTTAATTGTATTAATTTCCAATGATGATATTGTATACTATTCGATGGGGATCAGTTTATTATTTATCGACAATAGAAAACTGATCCCGTCTTTGGTCGTAATAGAAGCCTTTTAATTGTATTAATTTCCAATGATATTATTACATTAATTGATGGGGATCAGTTTATTATTTGTTACCTGACAATAGAAAACTGATCCCCGTCTTTAGAAGGTCGTAATAGAAGCTGTAATTGTATTAGTTTCCAATGATAATATTGTGTACTAATTCGAGTGCGATCAGATTATTATTTAACAACAATAGAAAACTGATCCCCTTCTTTAGCTTCAATAGAAGCTTTAATTGTATTAGTTTCCAATGGATATTATTGTGTACTACTTCGAGGGGGATCAGTTTATTACTTAACAACAATAGAAAACTGATTCCCTATTTTTAGTCGTAATAGAAGCTAATTGTATTAGTTTCCAATGATATTATTGTGTACTAATTGGAAGGGGTCATTTACATTTTAACAACAATAGAAAACTGATCCCCGTCTTTTAGTCGTAATAGAAGTTTTAATTGTATTAGTTTCAACATATTATTGTGTACTAATCTTGAGGACTAGTTTATTACTTAACAACAATAGAAAACTGATCCTCGTCTTTAGTCGTAATAGAAGCTTAATTGTATTAGTTTCCAATGATATTATTGTGTACTAATTCGAGGGAATCAGTTTCTGTCAAATGAACAATAGAAAACCGATCCCCGTCTTCAGTCGTAATAGAAGCTTTTAATTGTATTAGTCGCAATTTGATATTATTTATAAAAATATTTTTCGAGGTGATCAGTTTATTATTTACCAACAATAGAAAACTGATCCCCGTCTTTAGTCAATAAGCTTAATTGTATACATTATATAATGATTATTGTGTACGAAATCAAGGAAAATCTGTTTATGTCTTAACAACAATAGAAAACTGATCCCCGTCTTTAGTCGTAATAGAAGCTTTAATTGTATTAGTTTCCAAGGATATTATTGTGTACTAATTTGAGGGGAAACAGTTTATTACTTAACTACAATAGAAAATTGATCCCCGTCTTTAATCGTAATAGAAGATTTAATTGTATTAGTTTCCAATGATATTATAGTGTACTAATTCGTGGGGAATCAGTTTCTTACTAGACAACAATAGAAAACTCATCCCCGTCTTTAGTCGTAATAGAAGCTTTAATTGTATTAGTTTCCAATGATATTATTGTGTACTAATTCGAGGGGAATCAGTTTATTACTTAACTACAAAAGAAAATTGATCCCCGACTTTAGTCGTAATAGAAGCTTTAATTGTATTAGTTTCCAATGATATTATTGTATACTAATTCGATGCGGATCAGTTTATTATTTAACGACAATAGAAAACTGATCCCCGTCTTTAGTTGTAATAGAAGCTTTAATTGTATTAATTTCCAATGATATTATTGTATACTAATTCGATGGGGATCAGTTTATTATTTAACGACAATAGAAAACTGATCCCCGTCTTTGGTCGTAATAGAAGCTTTAATTGTATTAGTTTCCAATGATATTATTGTGTACTAATTCGAAGGGGGTCAGTTTATGACTTAACAACAATAGAAAACTGATCCCCGTCTTTAGTCGTAATAGAAGCTTTAATTGTATTAGTTTCCAATGATATTATTGTGTACTAATTCGAGGGGGATCAGTTTATTACTTAACAACAATAGAAAACTGATCCTCGTCTTTAGTCGTAATAGAAGCTTTAATTGTATTAGTTTCCAATGATATTATTGTGTACTAATTTTAGGGGAATCAGTTTATGACTTAACAACAATAGAAAACTGATCCCCGTCTTTAGTCGGAATAGAAGCTTTAATTTTATTAGTTTCCAATCATATTATTGTGTACTAATTCGAGGGGGATCAGGTTATTATTTAACAAAAATAGAAAACTGATCCCCGTCTATAGTCGTAATAGAAGCTTTAATTGTATTAGTTTCCAATGATATTATTGTGTACTATTTCGAGGGGAATCAGTTTCTTATTTAACAACAATAGAAAACTGATCCCCGTCTTCAGTCGTAATAGAAGCTTTAATTGTATTAGTTTCCAATGATATTATTGTGTACTAATTCAAGGAAAATCTGTTTATGACTTAACAACAATAGAAAACTGATCCCCGTCTTTAGTCGTAATAGAAGCTTTAATTGTATTAGTTTCCAAGGATATTATTGTGTACTAATTTGAGGGGAATCAGTTTATTACTTAACTACAATAGAAAATTGATCCCCGTCTTTAGTCGTAATAGAAGATTTAATTGTATTAGTTTCCAATGATATTATAGTGTACTAATTCGTGGGGAATCAGTTTATTACTAAACAACAATAGAAAACTGATCCCCGTCTTTAGTCGTAATAGAATCTTTAATTGTATTAGTTTCCAATGATATTATTGTGTACTAATTCGAGGGTGATCAGTTTATTATTTAACAACAATAGAAAACTGATCCCCGTCTTTAGTCGTAATAGAAGCTTTAATTATATTAGTTTCCAATGATATTATTGTGTACTAATTTGAGGGGGATCAGTCTCTGACTTAACAACAATAGAAAACTGATCCCCGTCTTTAGTCGTAAGAGAAGCTTTAATTGTATTAGTTTCCAATGATATTATTGTGTACTAATTCGAGGGGGATCAGTTTATTATTTAACAATAATAGAAAACTGATCCCCGTCTTTAGTCGTAATAGAAGCTTAATTGTATTAGTTTCCAATGATATTATTGTGTACTAATTCGATTTGATCAGTTTATTACTTAACAAAAATAGAAAACTGATCCCCGTCTTTAGTCGTAATAGAAGCTTTAATTTTATTAGTTTCCAATGATATTATTTTGTACTAATTCTAGGGGGATCAGTTTATTACTTATCAACAATAGAAAACTGATCCCCGTCTTTAGTCGTTATAGAAGCTTTCATTGTATTAGTTTCGAATGATATTATTGTGTACTAATTCGAGGGGAATCAGTTTCTTATTTAACAACAATAGAAAACTGATCCCCGTCTTCAGTCGTAATAGAAGCTTTAATTGTATTAGTTTCCAATGATATTATTGTGTACTAATTTGCGGGGGATCAGTTTATTATTTACCAACAATAGAAAACTGTTCCCCGTCTTTAGTCGTAATAGAAGCTTTAATTGTATTAGTTTTCAATGATATTATTGTGTACTAATTCAAGGAAAATCTGTTTATGACTTAACAACAATAGAAAACTGATCCCCGTCTTTAGTCGTAATAGAAGCTTTAATTGTATTAGTTTCCAAGGATATTATTGTGTACTAATTTGAGGGGAATCAGTTTATTACTTAACTGCAATAGAAAATTGATCACCGTCTTTAGTCGTAATAGAAGCTTTAATTGTATTAGTTTCCAATGATATTATTGTGTACTAATTCGAGGGGAATCAGTTTATTACTTAACTACAATAGAAAATTGATCCCCGACTTTAGTCGTAATAGAAGCTTTAATTGTATTAGTTTCCAATGATATTATTGTATACTAATTCGATGCGGATCAGTTTATTATTTAACGACAATAGAAAACTGATCCCCGTCTTTAGTCGTATTAGAAGCTTTAATTGTATTAATTTCCAATGATATTATTGTATACTAATTCGATGGGGATCAGTTTATTATTTAACGACAATAGAAAACTGATCCCCGTCTTTGGTCGTAATAGAAGCTTTAATTGTATTAATTTCCAATGATATTATTGTATACTAATTCGATGGGGATCAGTTTATTATTTAACGACAATAGAAAACTGATCCCCGTCTTTAGTCGTAATAGAAGCTGTAATTGTATTAGTTTCCAATGATATTATTGTGTACTAATTCGAGGGTGATCAGATTATTATTTAACAACAATGGAAAACTGATCCCCTTCTTTAGTCGTAATAGAAGCTTTAATTGTATTAGTTTCCAATGATATTATTGTATACTAATTCGAGGGGGATCAGTTTATTACTTAACAACAATAGAAAACTGATCCCCGTCTTTAGTCGTAATAGAAGCTTTAATTGTATTAGTTTCCAATGATATTATTGTGTACTAATTCGAAGGGGGTCAGTTTATGACTTAACAACAATAGAAAACTGATCCCCGTCTTTAGTCGTAATAGAAGCTTTAATTGTATTAGTTTCCAATGATATTATTGTGTACTAATTCGAGGGGAATCAGTTTATTACTTAACTACAATAGAAAATTGA